>APFE031517389.1:51977-75698 GCA_000404065.3 Pinus taeda
TTAGTTTAGTTTAGTGTTAATAATTTTAAATTTCATTTACTTTAGTTTTTAGTCTAGTTTTGTTTTATTTAAAAATATATAAAAATTAAAAAAATTTGAAAAGCTTAACTGAAAATTGAAAATTCATTTTGTCTTTCGTGGTATCTATGTTCCACTTTTCTATAGTTAAATGCACTTAAATGTTTATTTACAAGTTAACTATATGAAAGTGGTAATTGGTTAGCATTTAAATTGTATGGTTGTTTAAAGCATTCAATCTTTAGAAATTTAATTGCTGGATCATTATTAAGGCCTTGTGCGTTTGTTGAATATCTTGCATTCTGCTTGGGTTATTTGATGATTGTTAATCATGGAATCATAAAGTTTATATTTTTGCAACTTTTGATAAACAATTATCTAATCATAGGGCACTGGTACATTAAATTCTAAAATTAATCAGGTGTTAAATTGCCTTTTTGTGTCTCCCAACCCAACTGATCCACAGTTGGTCTTCCTTTGTCCCAGAGGGTCTCCCCCCCCTTAGCCTCGAGAGACGGCTTAAACAGAGAGATCGGGGATCAAGGTGACAGCCCCCGGTCTAGGCGTTGTCGTGACAATCTGTGTGACAACATTTTTTGGCGCCGTTGCCGAGGACATTTTATTCTCGGCATTTCAACGACATTCATCTTCTCATTTCTCATCATTCTTTCATCTTTTTCATCTCTCATTTGAGCTGGCAGATTCAACATTTTTTGGCATCGTTTGGATCTTTTCATCACCTTATCTTTCGTCATATCAGCACTTACTCTTCAGTTCATTTCTTGTTTGGGTGGTGACTCCATTTCTTTTCATTTATTTTTCCCAGACAAGAAGCCTCCCTCATATCTGCTTGTTGGTTGCTTTTTGGATCCTAGAATTAGATTCATTGTTCAAGTGGCAACTTCACTTCTTTCATCTCTTGATTTTCTTGAGCAGAGGTCTCTTTCTATCATCCATTTGGTCCATTGTTATTCATCATGGATTATTCGTTTAAACCATGTCATTTTACTGATAATCTCCATGATATTCCGGAAGTGGCCATTTCTAAATTACCTTTGTTCTTGGGTGGTGATTCAATCGTTGTTAGAAGGCATTTATGGAGTTTTTATCGTATAACGTTCATGTATTGTAGACTTCCTCAATATAATCATGAAGATGTCAAAATGTGTCTGTTTGTCCTTTTTTTAGAGGGTATGCTTTGAATTGGTTTAATAATTGTCCTAAAGACACTTTCACTTCTTTAGAAGACATTTTCAATGCTTTTAAAGATAGATATGGTTATCCAGATAGCTCACCTTGTGCCCCTAAAATTGTGCAACAGAATGAAAGTAATCTTATAAAAGGTCCAACTATCGATGAAAGATCTCAAGACAATTCTTCATATCAAAATGTGCCATCCACCTGTACCATTGCAGATCAAATCCATGATAGTGGAAAAGCAGGGACAAATTGTAAAATCAGTGTTGACAATGAAAAGGAAGATCAGAAGCAAATTATACAAGAACTAATGCAGCTAGTAAAAAATATGGAGATCAATCAAACTAATTACGCCAATGATGTGAGAACTTTATGCACCCACCTGGAAAAACGTAATAAGGACATGGAGATCATGAAAATTAAACACTTTGATTACATAACCGACATGCAAAATCAACATGCTAAGGAAATTGAGGCCATGAAAACTAATCATGACACAGAAATCAGTTTTGTGCAAAGCAAGTTATCAGGCTTAGAGGAAAATATGACGACCATGCAAGCAGATCATAAGAAAGAGATAAACTCTATGCAGCATTGCTTGATGACCATAAAGGAAAAGGACGATAAAGTAATAAAAGATATAGAAGCTAATTAGATATGTCTTCAGAATAAGTTATTGACCACGGAAGAAGACCATGCCAAGGAAATCACTGCTATGAAGGTTGAACACTCTAGTCAGATAGATGCCATTAAAATACAGGCTCAGAAATTTCAACAATGGTCAGAGGATGAAAGAAACCAGGGAACGTCAATAAATCAAGAGCCTCCTTATCTGTTGCAACAAGCTCCATCTTATTATGAGGTCCTTTGTTCCATCGAAAAGTGGATAATTGAAGTTGACCTGGATAAAAGGGAAATTAATAATCAGGTTGATGCTCACACGGTTAATCCACCAGCCATTGAAGATCAAGTTATAACTCATGGCACCTGTGAGATTGATCCATCATCCTTGACAGGGCAGATGCAGAATGAAGAAAGACATGTCACGCATATCTTACATACTTCATATGAGAGCTTTGAAGTAGAAAGTTCCACATCATCAGTGATACAGCCTGCCACAAAGAAAAAACGCAAAAGAAAGAGAATGAGAAGAAGATTTGATGCATCAGACGGCCGCGAGCAGCTTGATTTTCGGATAGAAAAAAGTCCTACCGTATGCAGAATTGGACATGGCACATCCAACAAGCAGCCAACAGATTTGCCTGAAATCAGGGAAATGCTCAGTATACACTATATTGAATACATCTAATGCCATGGGGCATCCTTTGTATTTCTAACCTTACTCATTATCATTTTAGTATTTTATTTCTGTTTTAGGATTAGATGTACTTTTCTTGTTACTAAATAGTTAATAAATGAAGAGCTTATATCATTTATGTGCTTAATGTTATATGATGGTTTTTGGATGGACGCTACTTATGTTTTGTTGTGTGTTGAGTGGATGCAGATTCTGGATTCTCACATTCCTACAATGCAGCGACATGTCCCCAAGTAGAGCCAGATGTTGACCACTACGTGTCAACCACCCATAGCAGTACACCCCCTTTTTCGCAAAAGGGATAGCACTTGATCGACGTGTCCATGCCATTCGACTGTCATCATCAGCCTGATCATGTTATGTTGTAAACCCAGTGTGCATGTGTAAATTGTAAATAATCTTAGCAGATCTGAGTCATGTATGTAAATTGCCTAGGTAAACCTAATTTTCTAGCGATAATCTACATTCCGAAAGGTTTTTTGTCTCACCAATCCATGATCGGCAAAGTTTTCCTTCAGCCTAACCCCAAAGCCGGAATGGATTTTGTCATTAGAATCTCAGGGGAATCCTAGTGTGCTTTCAGTCTATGTAAAAGTAATTTGGAAATAACTCTAACTATTTGGTTAGATTATTACAAATTACTTGATCGGTTAGATTATATCTGTGTCGCAGAACTAGGTAGTCTATGAGGGTCTATGTCAAATGGGTTTTCCCCCTTGAGATGTAAAATTGTACAAGTCATGATGTAAAGTGTCTTGAGGGTTAGAAAATGTTCTATCCCTTCATAAGTCCTAAGTCCTAGGTCCTACGTGATTTTTCCAAAGGCTAAGTTCAAGGATCCAAAAATAAAAAATATCTAAATAACAAAAAAATAATAAAACTAAAAAAATAATTAAAAACTAAAAAAATAAAAAATAAATCAGTTCTGACTTCAGTTCCATAGTGAATATGCAAATCTGAAACCCTAAATGCTGATAATATTCGGATCACAACCCAGATCTGTACATTTCTTGCTCAATAGAACACAAAATCTGCAAATTCCTAGAACCCTAAGTGCTCTAAATTAATCACAAGTATCCAATGCCTTAATCCTTGGGGACTAGAGTCATAATTTCAAATGCTTTCTTCAAGCGAGCATTTTATACCCAGGTTGAAGGGGTAAGATACAAATTAGAGTATCATAATGAAGCAAACGGAACACAACCACAAATATATTGCTGTAATCAAGATTCAAAAGTTAAAAACAATATCAAGAAGAGCAAGGGAATAGAAACATCACATTGAACCCCTAAGTCCTGATTACACTGCAAAG
The DNA here is from genome assembly GCA_000404065.3 of Pinus taeda. Taxonomy (NCBI): domain Eukaryota; kingdom Viridiplantae; phylum Streptophyta; class Pinopsida; order Pinales; family Pinaceae; genus Pinus; species Pinus taeda. Next base: position 55,823 of record APFE031517389.1, read on the forward strand.
AGGTCAAAAATAGCCATGTCCACTATGCAACATAGTACAACTTGCCAACACACTATAACTCCAAAATAGATCTTGAGAGATCAAGCCCTAGTTGAACAATAGATCGAGACTAAAACAACCGATGCAAAGACAATGACCTCCATCCCTTTTATAGCTTGAGGGGTTCAAATTTCATACATAGAATAAAATATAAGATTTCCCTTCATGAAGGCTCCTAAAGTATAAAATAAATAAATATGATAAATTTTCCACAAAAATGCGCACGGGTTGTAGAATAGACGGTAATGGGGTGTACTGTTAAGGCACTCCATGATGTGAAGGTCACCGGTTCGAAACTCCGTGGAAAAAAATCCAGTGATGTTATGGGCCAGTGTGGCCTAGGCCAGGTGCAATCCCCATGTGATTTTGACGGCTTAGGTGCACCTGGGTCATGGTTTCTCAAGCCAAAGGTTAAGTGTGCAGTCATCTCAGGACTCACGCCACCTAGCAGACAAAAAAAATCCACAAAATTATGCAAAATGAATCTGGTCATGCACTAACTAAAATTTAATCAAACACAAATATGTTCATACTGTATACTGAGCCAATGATCTTTGTTTGCTCTTCCAATGCATGCCAAAACGTTATTTCTGATCGACACTTTCCAGTATTGAGAAATATATATGCAAAAAGAAATAGACAGCAGAATTTCTAGGTCTGAGAAAAGGGGCTAAAAAACTGTCAAGTACAGGTCTCTATCCACTACAAACTAACAATACAGAATGAAAAAGAAAAAAACTTTCTGAGAAAACATCTCAATATCAACCACAAAAGACGAGTACTTTCCTATTATATCTGCCCATGCCTATCACCGAGGAAACATGTAATAAGTAGACAATAACGTATAACATGATATTTTAAGAAGTAACAAAATTAAATATGTTACAATCCAAATTTATGGCTTCAGAAAAGCACTCTGTTGGGAATTGGAAGATAACGTAAGAGTGATATGGGCTCATTATTGCACCTTCGTCACATTTGCCAATGAAAAATCTGCTCCACGAAGGTCAGCATCAGAAAGATCAGCCCCTGATATAAGAATCAAAATATTACTAAAACACCATCCCTGAGATGAGAACAAATTATTGACAGATTTACAAAATGAAAAACATGACCAAGAAATGCTCATGCCCATTATTTAATAAAACATTTTCAGAAATTTAATTGTCAGAGAAAGGGGGATGGTCAAAAAGAATAGTGACAAAGCTTAATGAATGTATGTGTATAGCAATATTATTGGAACCGACTTTAAGCTAATCAACAAACTCGTTGATGTAGCTAATAGCTCTAACATGTTAATTGAAGACAGAATGAGGAACTAAAACAAAGTAGCAAGCCAAACTTCCTTGCTTGAGTAGTAATGCTCCTTATGACCAGTTACATGTATGCATGGAAATGAGGCTATCTCATGTTGTGGATGGAAGTGCTGAGAATCACGCAATTTGTGACCATCATTTAGTAATTATACTAACTACTAAATGAACATCACTAACCTTCAAGTAGATATCCTGATTGTTTTAGAGCCTACAATGGGCAGTCACATGACTGCAGAAGAATTATAGTAACCACAAATACTTCATATACAAAATCTTTCAAACAATAGATCAACCCCACCAAGTCTGATTTTGTCTCATTTCTATGCCTAGTTTAAAAATAACAGAACATATTACAGTGCATATATTCCAATGATATCAAGAATGAGTGTGATATCTAATCTAGATTGAGATCATCATCAGCACAAAATAAATTACTAAGCATTCTGAGATAACTAAATGATAACTGTTACCCATCCACATGTATGGATAACTGTTACAGCAAAATCTCGCACTTCTTGAGATAAAGTGTGAAACCCGTTGCACCTAAGAGGGGCCACTGTCACCTCATCAACTCTCTTCTCACTTCTGGCCAGCTGTCCTCCCACTCAAGGGGGGTTTCTCCTTGGGATAGGATTAATAGGGCTTGGTAGTTCCAAGACTTGGGATCAAAAGTTCCTATGGCTCCACCTGAAGGCTGATATAAACCAATAGATGCTCAAATCCATGAACACAATTGAGGAATTATCGGATGGTCTTGGTGAGGAAACCCTAGCAAAATAGTTTTGAAGATTATAGAGAAAAATAGAGATTATGTTCCATGGGATGAATGTTCATTTGACTTGTATATTTTCTTGCATAAAAGGTAGTGCTAAAACAGAGTAAAATTCTGATAGCAGATATTAGTATCCAAAACTATTCAAAAATGTAGCATGTAACCTATGTGTTTTGGTCTACTCAAGTTAGTCTAACCAAATATGTAATTATTTATCAATTATGAAGTCTGATTAAGGAGTTACGAGTCAAACTAATATGTTGTCAAATATGACAGCTTGTAAAACCTACCATATAAACGCAAGGACAACAACCTATTTGTTTGATCAGCCAACCCACTATGTAAGTTACCCTTGAGTGTGGAATGGCTAAAAAGTGATTGTGGAGGCTTTGAGGCCTCCCCTCTACTAAATTTGGACTAAAAAGCAATTTCCAATGGACTGAAAAATGATTTTCAGATTTTTGGGTTATGTTTAATTACCTAGAAATTTTCTAGAAAATTATTTTATAATTTAAATGATTAAAAAATAAAATTAATTCATCTCTAACATAAAATTGCTTATAAACTAATACAGAGCTGAAAAATCACAAGTTCTAGTGTAAGATACTTATATGTAGACCAGTAGAACTTATTTCCGGTGGCAAAAAATGCGGGCCGAGCAAGCAAAAAGCCCTCTCAGCCTAGTAATCTACAACTAAACGGCTAGATACAAGTTTAAAATGCAAAAAATAATAATTTATATCTAAGTGGGGGTTAGATCTAGCAATTTAATTAGTTTTCTCTAACAAATAGCTTGTTGTAATTGATATATCATATGATAGTAAAAACCAACAAGTAAAATCCTGCTCTAACTGCAGAAAAAAAAAAAAGAATCTTGGAGAATTTTGTATTCTTTGGTCGTTGGATATTTTACCCATGCTTTGGAGTCTCACCCTTTGTTAGAGTTTGAAGAAGATAGCCCTCTCAGTCGTTATGCCCGATTTGTGTCTAGCTAGTGGATTTAGTGTGAAATTTCCTTGAAATGCAGCAACTGGAAATTATTCTTCTAACTAGTTAATTATTAAGCAGTTTATTTGCTACTGCAAACAAAGAATAATTCACACTACAATTTCTTCCCCATAAAAAATATTGCAGAAGCAAAATTAGGAATGGATAAAATAATGCACACACACAATAAAATTGACACCAGTGCTTTTGGACAAATGTCCCCAAAAAATCCAATGTGGGAAAACCGGTGCAACAAATGAGGGTTTTATTGTTATAATGCAACAGTGAAATTTCGGAGTACAATCTGGATGCCAAACTTGGCAATCCTCAGCAATATAATCTAATAAAAATATTTGAGGGAATTTTTCCCTTCTCCACAAGCAATCCTGACACAACCTGCCTCATAAAAATTGGTCGTCCAAACCCTTGCGCAGGCCCTCTATGCAAACCCTCGCACGTGTGGCCTGAAACTGCCTTTGATCAAGTCATCCAACCTACTACTGCTATTAAACCCTCTAGAAAATTATCCCTGCCTCTGGAACCTTCATCGACCTCCTCCTTTGTGAAATCGAACTACTCACTAAAGCTGCTTGCATAATCCCTACTCAACCTCTCTATAGAATAACTCTAGCTCTTGTTGTTGCCTCTCTGAAAATAGAAACTTCCTCTGAAATTTACTCCCATTCAGCCTTTGCATCCCTTCTGGCTCGAACTTCTCTCCTTGCTAAATCACTGCACTGGGTAGATTCATCTACCAAGGAAACACGCTCTCCTAATGTGTCTCTCCTCAACCCCATCGACCTGCTCTTGTTATCTCTCGTTGGTGAACCAACAACCATGATTAGATCTCCATCAATGGCTAAGATCATCTCTAAGTCCACCCATGTGAGTTTCTAGAGAATTATCACCTTTATCAATTAATTATTGTTAATTAATCACTTTTCCTAAATTAGACTTGGGAAATATTTAATTATTGATCAATTAACTTAATTGAGCCATCTCTAGGCATTTTCTCCTGAAATTTTTTATGGGCTTAGGAGACCTAGTGTTTCTTAGCCTCTATGACCAAATTCGAGACTAGGACACATGCTCGATGCTACAAAACTAACACTCCCTCTTAGTGAGGAAGGTGTTCTCTCTCACTTTCTATCTCATAACATCCTCCCATACACGTTGCTGATGTCTAACAATTGTGACAACCTGCCATTGTCCATCAAGCTATTGCGTAACTCCAATTCATCTGCCACTCCTGCAGTTGAACCAACCTACATCTACATTGTTGCTAACACTGCATTGTACACCCTATACTGCTACCAACTTTGCTTTGCACTGCAATGATCTCATGTTGTTGTTGCCACTGTAGCTAAAAACTTTGAATCAACTGTGTCTCTCTAATGGCTATGCAACCATCTCCTGAGTCTCTGATTGCTACTATCTTTTGCTCTATCCACTAAGTTTGTTTGCATTGCAATGGCTCTGTGCTCCTCAACATCTGACTGCAACTAGTACTACAATTGTCTCCTCAAGAACTAACTGCGCCATGTTGACATTGATCCATCTACGACTGAATTATGTGGGCCCCTGTAGCAAGGGTAATGATCCATGAGGAAACACCTATCCAATGTTATCCCCCTTGGACCCAACCCAAAACTGTGCAACTCTAGTGACTAAATTTCAATGTCACCCCACTTCTCTCCTAGAGGTATAGGTGCATACATTGTGAATTCATCCTTCAACCTAGAAAACAAATTGTCGATCTCTTTTGAAGTTGCTGCCTGCTCCTGCTTTTCCTTCTTGCCCTTCTTTCTCTTAGGACACTTGTACTAAAGTGACCAAACTCACCACACATGAAGCATTTGATCTTCGAGAGATCCTTCTTTTTTTTTCTCCTCCCTGTGAGCCTTGGCCCTTATCTTTGACTAGGAGCTTCCTTTTCCTTCCCTTTGATGCAAGTGCTATGTTCTCCTCTTCCTTCACACCCTTCGATCCTTTGCTATTGTTGCCACTGATATTGCTCTCAACTAGAGCAAGCCTCATCTCCTCCTGTGTAAAAACAACCCACAACTGATCCCAAACTAGTCGATTATCTCGTCCAATGATACCTTGGACAACGGTAGCCCACTCCGGTGTGAAACCATTAAGAGATGTACACACCAGCTCACTCTCTTGAGGTGCTTCTCCAACTACGGTAACCTCATCTCGGACACTCTGAATCCTGGTGAGATAAGGAGTAACCCCTTCACCCTTGTACATCCTGGTGGTCCTCAACTTCTCCTTCAAAAACATCTTCTGGGTTTCCGAAGGATTTTGGAAAAGCATGGCAACTGCATCCCATATTTCTTTAGTTGTATTCTTGGTCACTAAGTGTGAGACTATATGATCTCGAACACCATCAAGGAGAAACCACTTTGCCTTATGTTGTACCTCTGAGATATTAGTAGGTCAGGCTACCAATGCCAGAGCATCTAAAATAATTGTTTTGGGGGTTTTTGGTTTAAGTTTATGGAAGACCAATGAATGAAGACAGATGTAGAATTGAAGTAATTAATCCTTTGAGGTATATTAACACTTCAGCAAAGGGCTGCTATAAATCATTACACAATGATATAGATCAAAATAGTGGTGAGTAGAAGACAACAAAAATATGATTATCACAGTTTCCAGACTGTAAAACAAAACAATCACAAGTTGGAAAACCTTCTAAACTACATTCCAAAGGTTCAAGGCAGTATGCTTAATGCTTACACAAGATGCTGATGATTTATTGATTAGAGGGGATTAGCTACACAAACAGTTGCATTAATCCAATCTCTTAATAGATGATCACTTCAGGAGCTTATAGGAATCAATTGAAACTCTAATTGTTCCTACCTAGATATCTTTGCAAGTCACAAGCATATGAAGAAATACAAAATGATTGAAAAACTGGAAAAACTTACAGGATAACACAAACTGTGCAAGACCATATTCAGAATCCTTTACTTTGTATTAAGGTTCCCGAAAGACCGATTACATCAAGAGTCTGCAAAAGCTTCTTTCAAAGGTGGCTTCCAGGTTTCAAAGTAGTACAAACAATTACAACTTTACAAGCAATAGACTGTGAATCTTGAACTCCGAACCATTTACAACTCAGAAAAGGAGTTATTTGTACAACAATAAAACTTGGGAAATATCCTAAAACTGATTAAGATTTATTTCGAGAAAGGAAAAGATCTTCATGGCAAGAAGATAGGGGCAGCTATTGAACTGCTTCTTGTTGTTCCCTTTATTCAGGCTGTGCTGGCTTCAGTTGTCTGATATTTTGCCCCTTTAGCTGAGCAATTGTTTGAATCCTTCACGTTGGCCGATTACTTCTTTTAACCGTTTTATCTAATGCTGCTTTAAACTCTGTAATTGTCTTTTGATCTGGCTGAGTGACCTTTTGACTGTGCTCCTTTTAACCCTTTACTGCACATTTCAGTTTTTACTGTGTTTTTCAACAGTAAATCCTTCATATTCAACTTCAAACTATTTCGCAGGCCTATGTTTATAAACCTGGAACAGTAGCCTTCTTACCTGCAAAACACATAACTTGTTAAGAAAAACATGGTGGTTGAGGGTCTTTAATGGCTCTGCTAAGGCTTGAAAGGTTATCAAAAGAAGTCTGGGGCATATCAGAGGCTAAATGATGGCTTAAACGGGCCATAGAGGCATTATTGGGTTGCGTTGTGTTAAAACAAGCAAACAGAGCAAATGGTGTAAAAATGCATTTAATGGAGAAAAAGTCTTGTTTTAGCTATCGGGCGGAAAAAATGAATAGTGGCGGAAAGAGTACGGAGGATTAATTAAGGCGAGAATGGCTTAATCTTGTTTAAAACAGTGATTAGTGGTGAAATGGAGCTTTCGGGTCATTTCCATGTTTAAATCGAAAAATCGATTTTACACAGAAAACGTTACAAAATCGCATATGGCAGACTTCAAAAATTATGGACCCGAGCGGATAATGATATCAGGTCTGGGTGATATCGGCCATCGTAATCGGAGTATGGGGGGGGAAGGCTTATTACAAAGTGATGCGCTAGTGAGTAGACGCGACATGAAATAATATATGACATATAACTATGTCGGGTCCAAGCTTTGATATCACAGTCGAGGATCGGAATGCGCTAAGGGTTAGTGCTTTGAGCAGGATGCGATGGAAGGGCGGATGCGATATGGCGATAGGTTATAATATATGCAGCGTCGGGTCCATATCCTTATCGTTGTCGAGAATCGCAAGAGGCGAAGGCTTGTATGCATTTGGACCGGGAATTTGCGATGGATGTGATATGGGTAATGTATTATGGTATATATGTGATCGGGTCCAGGCTTACCATCGCATATCACAATCGGTATTTGTAATGCGGGGAGGGTTATTTATATAAAGGACTTTCAACCCGCCGATGCGATATTTCATATAATACATAGTTTTATTGCAAAAATATTATATATGCATATTTTAAAAGGCCCTCAGTTCACTAATTTGCGATATTTGTGTATAATGCAGTTTCTAACGGAACTTAAGGGTTTTCGAGGTATTTTAAATAAATGGAGCTATTATATATGGTAAAGGGAAAATATTAAGGTTTTAATACATTCTGTTAGTATTAATATGAATATGAGCGGAAAGGGAAAATGACTAAGTATTAATGTTTCTATTTGATTTTCATATTTCATCAATACTTAGGGTAAAACTATTTTGTGGGTTTTTTTGGGTAAAAGGGGATTTTAGATGGAATTTTTACTTTTCCTAGGTAAAAAGGGTTTTTACCATAGGAAAAGGGGTTTTAATAGAAAATGAATGAATATGGATATATGAAGGTAGGAAGGGGAAATTAATAAATATATGAATGAATAAGGATGAGGGAAGTTAATAAATTGATTTGTAGTCTTTCATTTGCCTCGTGTAACTGCCTCATGGACTTAGAAACATGATAACTGTACATTTTGTACAATCAACCATTAAACTTCTGCAACCTTTCTCTACTTACCCTTTGCTTATCCTATCATTTTTTCTTCATTTTAATGGGTGCATTTAAGCTAGCAAACCCTTATCCTTTCTTTTTATTTAACAAAAACAAACTATCTAAATCTACCCTTATAACTTCCAAGGGCTCAGATTAAACTGATGAGCACCTTATTATTTTCTACCTAACTAGTGATCTGTCAAGATTAAACAATTTGGCCAGATCTTTATTCTCTATCTATAACATCAAATTTAAAGCATGAAGCAGTCAAGATTAAATAGATTGACTGTCATGGGTTGTGGCATTTAAAACAAGCAGCACACAACTATTATTTTGCAGAAAAAGTAGTGGCATTTGGACTTGCTCACTTTCAGAGTTTATTTGTTTTATTTCTACCTAACATTTTCTTTTTGCCTTTATTTTTTAGAGCATCTACCCTCATATTTTCTTTGATATGGACATCATCATCGAAATATTCTTTTAAACTTACATTTTATTCACTATTGTTATGTCCATATCCTAACTTAACATTTTTTGAAATATTCTATCTAATCAAAACCAAAAGATGCTACAACGCCTTAGCCATCTCCTTATTGTAGTTCTCTAATTGTTGCAGTTTTGTAGGTACGGCTACAACTCTCTTTGCGTATGTCTTCAGACCATGCTTATCTAGTAGGAAAGACATTTTGGCTTTCCAGATACTATAATTTGAGGCTCCACCTAGCCTATCCTAATCTCGAAGTCCTACTGAGGCCATTTTCTGCAAAACTCACAACTAGGAAATAAACAGGACTCTCCTCCCTTTCTTGCTTGGTTGCTCACTCTGTTGTTCGCACTCCTCTCTGGAATGCGCAATTTTGCTAGCTACTACTACCACCTGCGACTGGAAATCACAGATTTCCTCCAAAAACCCTTTGAGAAAAACTCTTTAGAGTTTGGTTTTCTCTTCCACCCGGTGCTGATTTGCTCCTTTTGTCCTCAAAATTGCTCTGATACCATGTGAAATTTCATTGAAATGTGGCAACTGGAAATTATTCTTCTAACTAGTTAATTATTAAGCAATTTATTTGCTCACACTGCAATTTCTTCACCATAAAAAATACTATGGAAGCAAAATTAGGAATTGAGAAAATAATTTACACACTAACTTCACACCAGTGTTTTTGGATAAATGTCCCCAGAAACACCCAATGTGGGAAAACTGGTGCAGCAAATGAGGGTTTTGTTATTATAATGCAGCAGTGAGAGTACAATCTAGATGCCAAACCTGGCAATCCTCAGCAAGATAATCTTACAAAAATTGTTGAGGGAATTTTTCCCTTCTCCACGAGCAATCCCGGTGCAACCTGCCTCAGAATAACAGGTTGTCCAAACTATTGGTCAAAGTTGTCATTAATGTCAATATGGCATTGTTGAAGATATAATCTTGGGTGCATTGTTGAAGAAGGCGAAACCCTAACTTTGTGAAAAACCCTAGGTCTATGTTAACCTAATGTTGAATTCCTCCTTTGCTTGTTAAAGAACCAGAAGGTGAAACCCTAACCCTAGACTCTGAGACTCTAACCCTAGACTATGAAACCCTATCCCTAAACTATGAAACACTACTCTAAAATATAATATTTATTTATTTATTTATGTTTAAACCCTAGACTATAGACTACAAAAATCCTAACTCTAGAAACCCTAATTGATGACAAAAATAACCCTAACCCTAATGATGACCTAACACTAATCCTAAAGAAGAATGCCACATATTTGATGCACATATGCGAAAAGCAGATGTCATATTCGATACCTCAAATTTGACATAATAAAATTACCAAATGCTACATAACAATGTTAATATTACATTTTACGTTGGACATAATATACTTGATGGACGTTGGACACTACGCTAAACATATTTGATGATTGGTCATTGCACATTTTATAAAAATAAAATAAAATAGCATATTCTTACTGCTGGTTGGCTCCCTAAAATGGCCAATTGTTACATCCCTCCAAACTATGGTAAAATCGTATATATACCAAAGTGCACTCATTGAAGATTATTATCAGAGAATCACAAGACAAGGAAAAGGTAAGAACGAATAGTCAAGACCATTCGTAGAGGGAGATAAATTTGTAGAGAACAAAAGGACAGAAGAGAGGAACAAGAGACATTTGGTGAACTTACAAAAGGAGATACATCTGAAGACTCTCGGACCTGTACAAAGCTCTTTATTGCAGACTTGTGGAGAATTTTTTGAAAGAACATTGTGACTCCTTTGCATACCTTTTGTGGATTGTGTAAATTTTAGATCGAATTGCAGACTTGTGGAAGACTACCATTACAAACTTACAGACACTCGTTGTGGACCTGTGACAAGGAGACAGTTGCAGATCTGAGATAACAAGAAGTACATTTGCGATCAAGCACAAAGACAGATTCGTGGTATTTTCTGAGGAGAGTTGACACGTCAGTTAGAGAAAAATCGAAGATGTTTCTGAGGTTTTTGAGAGCACTTTTTTGAAGTACATACGCAAGTTATCATGTATCTTTGCGACCTATCTCTGTAGTGAAGAAACAAGAGACACACCTATATGGGCATCTCAATGTAACCCAGTAGATTGAACAAAATTTCTGAAGGCTACACAATCTGAAGACATAAGTATATTCACTTAGAATAGAATTAAGATTCTTGAGGAGCAGTTAAAATTGAATCAGAAGCACAACTTACGTGGACTCCTCTTGTGACAACTTCTGGTGACAAAGTTGTGGAGAAATCCTACTGTTTGGCACAGTGACCTGTGGAGCATTTGAAGCAATTCTCTGTGCTTACTGTACAAACTCCTAAACAGTTACCTCTTGGTTTATTCATTCAAAAACAGTGAAGAAAACCTGAAGGTTACATTGGATAAAGAAGACTTTGTGGAGTGGCTTGTTGAAGTGTATTTGAAGATTCTTGAAGAAGCTTCTTGAGCAGTTTTTTTTTAAGAGAACCATTGTGAAGAAATCCTTGCACCCTTGAAGTGGTGATCTTTGAAGACCACTTAGCAGGCTCGCAGAAGTTGATCTTGAAGGACAAACAAGATACACCTTGTTGAAGCAGTGTGGTTGAGGTAAAGACTTCTGAAGGAATATAGGAGAACATCCTTTGAAGCCAGCATCAAGAAGCTTGTTGAAGTATTGTAGACATCTTGGAGCATTATCTTGAAGGCTTCTAGAAGTTGATCTTGAAGAAGCTTATTGAGACATCTGCTAGCATTGCTAAAGACCTATTGAAGACTTTTTTTTAGAAGTTGACTTGGAGGCGTTAGTGGAGAACATGATGCATTGTTGAAGGTCATCATGGAGTGTCATTGAAGGAACTTGTTTTGGGTATCATGAAGAGCATTGAAGACTCCTTCGGTGATTGATAAAGTTGTCATTGAGAAGATAGTGCTATGAAGAATATTTGAAGGCATTGATTGAAGAAAATCTTGAAGACATCATCAAGGCTTGTGTAGAAGATTTTGGAAGCCTTGAAGAACCATTCAACCTACATTGAAGTGTTGAAGCAAATTGGAGAGGGTTGGAGTCCTGGAGGATAGGAGTCCTCAAGAAGATTAGGTTGGAGCCTGTCCCAATGGAAAGGGTTGGAGCCCTAGAGGTTGGAGCCCTAGAGGTTGGAGCCTCGTGAAGCCCAAGTTGGTGCTTGGCAGAATACAGGTTGAAGCCTGGTGATTTGAAGATTGGAGTCCTCATCTAGGGTTGGAGGCCTGACCTATTATTGTATTTGATTTATTGTAAAGAGGATTGGAGTCCTCGTCATTTCTCATTAATAAAATTATTATTCTATCATTGTTCATTTTGTGTTCTAATTATAAGTGATCTTAATTGGTAAAAATAACAATTGTAAAGAAATATTGATTCACACCCCATCTCAGTATTTCCAACATAAACCCTTGCGCAAGCCCTCTACACAGTGCTTGAGAAAACCTTCAGACGTGTGGCCCGAAACTACCTATGATCAAGTTGTCCTACATGCTACTGTTGTTGGAAGTGACTCTCTAGCCCTCTAGAAAATTATCCCATCCTCTGGAACCTGAATCGACCTCCTTCTCAGCGAAATTGAACTACTCACCGACGCTCCCTGTGCAGTCCCTATGCACCCTCTCTATAGACTAACTCTGCCTCTTATTGTTTCCTCTCCGGAACTAGAAACTTCCTTTGGAAGCACTTATGTTGCTCCCTCTCAACCTCTGCGTCCCTTTTGGCTCAAACTTCTCTTCTTGTTGAATCACTGCAACTGGGTAGCTCGATTTGCCAAGAAAACTCGCTCCCCTGATGTGTTTCTCTTCAACCCCATTGACCTACTCTTATAATCTCTCATTGGTGAACCAACGACCATGATTAGATCTCCATCAATGGCTACGATCATCTCTGAGTCAATCCATGTGATTTTCTAGAGAATTCTCACCTTTCGCAATTAATTATTGTTAATTAATCACTTTTCCTAAGTTAAGCTTAGGAAATATTTAATTATTGATCAATTAACTTAATTAATCCATCTCTTGGTGTTTTCTCTTGAAACATTTTCTAGGTTTAGGAGATCTAGTCTTTTTTAGCCTCTTTAACCAAAGTCGAGACTAGAACACTTGTCCAATGCTACAAAACTAACACTTGGTCCTTCCAAAAATCACCCCCACTTTAACTTAATCTATCCTACAACTTTCAATTTTCCTTAGAAGTGTATAATGTCTACCTTTGTTCTCTGTGTGAGAAAAAATACAAAGCCCTTGAGACAGTAAAGCCCCCTTTCAAAGTAGTTTAAAACCTCACACTGATTTACATAGAAAACCAAAACAAACAAGTGGGGGATCCTAGTTGCTTTCTTCCACATAGTGTATTAGCTCCTCAATAGCAAAGGACATTACTTTTAGGACAAATTTACTTTTCAGCAAAATGAAATTAGATAAAATAATACTCAATGGCAGTAGCAAGAAGAAGAAAGTTAACAATAGCCACTCTACAATTATACAAAAACACAAATGTTTGGAAAATAGATGAGCTTTTTTTATTAGATAGCACTTATCTCAAGTGAACAACAATTACGATGGAGGAGAGCCTAGCCTTTTATAGAAAATTCTCAAATGGTTAATTGACTATGTTGGAAATACTGAGAGGGGGGGTGAATTAGTATTCTTTTTCAATTGTTACTTTTACTAGTTAAATCCATTATGTCGGGAACACAAAATGAACAATAGGAATAAATTATTTTATTAATATAATCTTTATAATAAATCAGGAACAATATATATAAGGCTCCAACCCTTGATGAAGACACCGATTTTCAATCTTCTAGGCTCCAACCTGTTGCCAAGCACCAACTTGGTATTTTGTGAGGCTCCAACCTCTAGGGCACCGACCCTATCTTCTCAAGGCACCAACCTTGTGTTTAGAGGCTCCACCCCCTAGGGCTCCAACCTTTCTCTGGTACAGGCTCCGACCTGGTTTCTCGAGGACACCGATCCTCTAGGGCTCCAACCCTATCCTTCAAGGCACCTACCTTGTTTGTTCGAGGCTCCAACCTTCAGGGCACCAACCCTCTAGGCTCCAACCCACTGCTATATTTTGTCTAGATATGTTTTGATATTAATTCTCTGCTCCCAAAATCTTCTTCGTTGAATTCTGTCAATCTACAGTTTCACTCTAGTCTCCATGCTACATCATCAATGACAACCTGTCTTCATATGAAGGAGTCTTCACAATTCTTCATACTATCCAACAGAGTTTGCAAAATTTACCTCATGATGATCTCAATTCTTCTATGTTTGCTAGAACTGGGAGCATCAATATTTCTTTTTGGCTTTCTCACATCCTTGTTGTTTGAAGCATTATCATTCTTGCTTGAGGATTCTCCTTCATAGCCAAGACTTGATTTATCAAATGGGGATCTTTGATGGTTGAGCATGTCATCCAAGGCTTGGGAGCTCTTCAAAAATTTGTCCATCCCTTCAACCTTTTTCTGAGGGAGACAATCTCTTCTTCCAATCTTTCGCAATCATTGTTCTTCTTAGCAAGTTGTTTCTCAATCTCTTCCTTGATACAAGTTGCTTCATTTGTTTCTATTTTAAGAGAGATGATATATGATTTCATTCTGAAGACTTCTTCATTTTCCTTAGCTAGACTACTCTCCATTTCTTCCATGATCCTTGTAGCTTTACATGTTTCGGCCTTGAGAAGCCTGAGGTCGGATTTTAGTTTGAATCTCTCTTCATCCTTTGCTTTTAGTTGGCATATCATGCTATTTTTCTCTTTTTCTGTTTGATCAACCTGTCCTTCTATGTTTATCAATGCTTCCATTTTCTTCTCAGCTCCTTGTGCTAGCTTTCTCGCTTCTTCTAGTTGAGATTTAAGATGGGAGACCTCTTCCTTGTATTGACCAATCTCTGCTTCAAGCTTGTTCAAGCTTTTATGCCTTTGTTCAATGTGGCTTGACAATGTATCATCCTGTTTCTTTGCCTTATCCAATTGATCTGTCATGGATATGACTTCTTCATGATACTTTCTTTTGTTTTGAATAAATTCCTCCTTAAGCTTGGCAAGCTCTTTATCTCTTTCTTGCACTTGAAGCTTGACAAGGTCAACTTCCTTCCTTGTTTGGTCTTGATCACCAACTAGTGCTTTCTTCTTAAGTTCTTCGTTTTCCTTTTTCAAACTGATAATTTCTTCCATGGCAACCATAAGATTAGTGAGGATATCTTCTTCGAAATATTTTTCAATCTCTTCGTATTCTAGATATTCTTTGTCTTTGATGTCATCATTCTTATTTTCAGCATCCATGATGGGTTCTAGATTTCCTTCTTGCTTTCCATCATTTTCTTGATTAGTGGTCATGGTCAATGCTCCTTTTGAGTGAAGGTCATGAAGTTTGTCCCATATACCCTTTGCTGACAAACACTTTTCTAAATTGTCCTTTATAGAATCTGGTAACCCATTCAAGATTGCCTTCCTTGTTTTTCCATTATACTCCTTGGATTCTTCATCCATCATGCTATCAGCAATCACTGATTTCCAAACTTCAATGCCTTGAATCTTTAAGAAGTTCCTCATTCTTGCTTCCCATATATCAAAGTGTCCATTGAACCAAGGAGCCTTTACAAATTGATTGATTTCAACTTTGGTGGCTGAGGGAGACACATCTTTAGGAGGATTGGTCCTTGGAGACTTTCTTCCTTGGTTTTTCCATTTGTGTTCTAATTGATCAACCTTCAAGTTGTTAGGCTTTGAGTGAAGGTACTGGCTCTGATACCAATTGTTGGAAACACTAAGAGGGGGGGTGAATCAGTGTTCCTTTTCAATTGTTACTTTTACCAATTAAATCAATTATGTTGGGAACACAAAATGAACAATAGGAATAAATGCCTTTATTAATATAATCTTTATAATACATCAAGTACAATATATATAGGGCTCCAACCCTTGATGAAGACATCGATCTTCTATCTTCCAGGCTCCAACCTATTGCCAAGCACCAACTTGGTGTTTTGTGAGGCTCCAACCTCTAGGGCAACGACCCTATCTTCTCAAGGCACCAACCTTGTGTTTAGAGGCTCCAACCCTATCCTTCGAGGCACCTAACCTTGTTTGTTCAAGGCTCCAACCTTCAAGGCACCAACCCTCTAAGCTCTAACCCACTATTATATTTTCTCTAGATATGTTTTGATATTAATTCTCTACTCCCTAAATCTTCTTCACTAAATTTTTTCCATTTACAATTTCATTGTAGTCTCCATGCTACATCATCAATGACAACCTATCTTCATATGAAGGAGTCTTCACAATTCTTCATACTGTCCAACAGAGTTTGCAAAGTTTGCCGAATGATGATCTCAACAATGCATCATGATCTTCAATAAAGTCTCTAAGATCTGTTGATGTTTTTCAATAAGATATATGCACTAGGTCTTTGCAACAGATCGATGTCTACGCTATGGCTTCACTTCAGGTCTGGTCCTTCCAAGATGAATCAGGTCAAAAGATTGTCCTCCTGCTCTGTCTTCAGCTTCCTTCTTCATGTGGCCTTCAGCTTCTGCTACACCTTCTACGTCTGCCAGACCTTCAGCGTCTCGACCTTCAGCTTCCTCTCTTTCTTCAAGTTCACGAGTTGTGAACTTTCAATGTTCTTTGTGATAGATGCTTGATTCGACTGACTCAAGTGAAGCGTTTCAACTTGTATATATATATATATGAGTTCTGCTAATAAATGAAACGACACGTTCATTGGTGGAGGGGCCGAATTGTGCATGAGGTGGTATATTAAAATATATTGGAGGGCCTGCCACATCATCACCTTACCCCACAATCGCAACCTTCATGAAAAACCAAAGGTCTTACAAGTTATGCACATGCTTTGTCTTCCGATATAGCATAGTCGATGCCCCTACTTCGATGGAGCAAATGTGATATTCAATACACTGTTTTTTTGATAAGCCAATCGGGTCCAGAATATTATCGCAATCAGTGGTCCAGGATCCATCACTCTATTGCAATCAACGATTCGGGGATTTATTGCAATCGGCGGTTCGAGGTGACAACCCTTTATGATTTGTGTAACTTCTGATACCCGGTCGCGATACTACATAAAGGTGTATTTTAATGGGGTCATCAGGTTCGCATATTATATCGCAATCGGCGTTTTAACATTACATCCCATTAAGCCTTGTGATATGAAAATTCCGATACGCAGATGCGATATTACATTAGAGTGTTTTATAATGGAGAAATCAGGTTCGCACCTTATATCGCAATCGTAGTTTTTATTGTGACATCCCTTTATGACTTGTGATATGAAAGTTTATACGGTGGATGCGATATTGTATTATGGCATATTGTAATGGAACCATCGGGTCCGTAGTACATATCGCAATTGGCGGATTTGGGGCGGTGATAATAAACCTTATGGTTTGCGATTATGCAATGGATGCGATATTATAGTGAGTTGTATTGCAATGGTGTAGCGGATCCGCATTATTATCGCAATCAGAGGTTTTATGAGTGTAACATTCTTTGCGATACGTAACTTTTGATAGGCGGATGCGATATTGCATTAGAATTGTTATCATAAAATGTTTCGGGTCCACAACTCAAATCGCAATCAGAGATTTCAACGTGACATGGCTTTAAAACCTTGCGGTATGGCAAATGCGATATTTCTTTAGGGCGTGTTGTAATAGGACCATCGAGTCCGCAACTTATATCACAATCAGCAGGTTTTGAGCAGTGGCATATAATAAAAAACGTCGATATTATATCATGCCGATACGGTTTCTTTGATAACTTTGTTTATGCTCCTCCACCATAATGCTCTTCCACTGTTTTCTTCCTGAGCATATATTACATGCGATACTTCTAATATGGCTCCTCCGGTGTTTTCTTCTTTGCTCCTCCGATATCGTTGTTTCTCTTTGTTCTTCTGATAGCACTTACCCTTGGGCATATGCGATAACCTACTTCCTTGATGGCTTCTAATGAACTCTTACTCTTTGGCTTCATGGCTTCTCCTCTTTACTCTTGCTCTTTCTCTTCTATTGGCTTCCGATATCTTTCCTCCTCAGTTCCACTGTTTCTATTATGTCTGTATTCAATCCTTGGATCCTCCATGAGCAGTATTACGATCAATGGGAATTAATGGGCAACGACACATGTCACAAGAATTTGCCATCACAAACACTACCATATTGACATCAATGACAACCTAGATTAACAGACTCTCCTCATTAAAAATATTGCTAGTCTTCCATAATTTGGGACTTAATAATTTTTTATTTCATGGAATATTATTACAAAACAAATTTAATAAATCCTCAAACGGGGTCAAATTGGTCCAACAATCCCGAGGGAGGACACGACTTCTCTTTGAAATGGTTTTCAATGGTCAAAAAGCAAAATAGTAACAAGACCCCTACAACATCTAGCTCCCTTGGTCCACATGCAACTCAACTTGTCCACATAGAAGGGTGTGAATTGACATGGTGAAGTCAACTTGGTCCTTTGGAAAAAAAATTGGTGTAACAACTAGTTTGATACGTCCATGCTTCAACTTTCCAGCAGCTACTTTTTTACCCCAACGGCTTTCGACCTTGACTTGGCATTAATTCTCCTTTTAATAATTTGACTTGTTACCCACCAAAAGTGGGTACCCCTAGGAGTGCTTTTCTCCTAATCATCTTCTTCCAATTGGCAACAAGTAGCCCCTAACAACCACTTTGTAGTCAATGTGATGTGCCAATTTATCTCCATCGCTTGCATTACTAGTATGTTTCCTCCCCTGTTTGGCAAGAGCACATGTTAAAAGGTGGCAAACCCAACCCAAAAGGTATGTTTTTCATTGTGCAGTGAGCCACTTATGCCTGTTTTTCATTTGCGCATTTTGGGCATGGATCACTGGTCCACATGCAACTCAACTTGTCCACATAGAAGGGTGTGAGTTGACATGGTGAAGTCAACTTGGTCCTTTGGAAAGAAATTGGTGTAACGACTAGTTGATAGGTCCATGTTTTAACTTTCCAACAGCTACTTTTTGACCCCAATGGCTTATTCGACCTTGTCTTGGCATTTATTCTCCTTTTAATAATTCGACCTGTTACCGACCAAAAGTGGGTACCCCTAGGAGTGCTTTTCTCTTAATCATCTTCTTCCAACAGGTATCCAGCAACCCCTGACAACCACTTTGTAGCCGATGTGATGTGCCAATTTATCTCCACCACTTGCATTACTAGTATGTTTCCTCCCCCGTTTGGCAAGAGCACATGTTAGAAGGTGGCAAACCCAACCCAAAAGGTATGTTTTTCATTGTGCAATTATCCGCTAATGCTTGTTTTTCATTTGTGCATGTTGGGCATGGATTACTGGGTAGCTTCTAAGAAGGAAGAACTGTGGTTTTGTTCCCTCACCTTAAATGCGAGGTTAATCTTCAATCTTAATCCCATGGGATCTCCCCTATTGGCATATGGCTTTAGGAATGGCACTATTTGGGAAACCCCAATTTTGGTAGTGTGGTCTCGTTTCCCATTCCATATTTTTCACTCCACTCCGCAAATTACAAGCCCTATTTCACCATTTCCTTTCTCTAGGTCCACAGTGCACTAGCACAAACCCTCCCCTTGTCCACGTATCTGGGTTGGTTCTAGAAATGTTGCCTCAAGGTTGATGCAGTTAAAATAAAGTTAAAAGCATATCATGGCCACAAGCAAAAAACAAAAGAAAAAGAAGATCATAAAATGCAAAAGATGGCCAAGACATTTAATATAGCACGTGGGAAAAAGCCAAGGATGAGCTCTACCCCTTATCATTATGGCTACCACCCTGGTTACTTGGGTCCACGAGTGCCCCTCACATCATGAAGGAACCCATGCATGTCCCAACCCCTAGTGATCTATGAACTGCACCACCTTTAAGGGGGTAATAACTGTTATACATCATTCAGAGCATGCTCTCATTTCCTAGAGTTTCAATCAATAATACAAAGAAAAATCAAGAAAAACCAAAAGGAAAATAAAAAGGTGTGGAAAAACAAAGGTTGGTGTAACTCATGTATCCACAATTGCTCCCTCCTTACATCTATACACCCAATACGTGGACTTCCCGCATTATTGCTATCCTTGTATGTTGGGTCCCTATAATACTAGTGATTACCCCATTACTATTGTAGTTGTACCCCTTATTAATATTGTTGTGCCCCTATTGTCCCCATATTGTTATTACCGTGCCCCATAGAATCCCTCTATTGTTATTTTTGTGGCTTTATATT
>APFE031517403.1:0-12700 GCA_000404065.3 Pinus taeda
TTTCAGATGCAAGAGCAAGAGGATCATTATTTTGCAGTTCAAGAGTGAAGAGTTTAATCATGAGTTGGACGACTTCAAGTGCAGAATGTGAGTCAGAGAATTCTTTCAGCTTTTGTAAGGCTTCAAAGGCAGTTGAATATGATGAAATGTGGCGACTCACCTCCTTATTTACAGATGTTGTGATTAATGCATACGCTTTTCTATTCTTGTTTTCCCAAATGGCGAGCTCTTTGTCTGAGGTAGGCTTTTTTGGGTCACTATCTCCTTCTCTGACACACACTCCTTTCCACAACTCATTGAAGATGAGGGTGTGTTGTATCATCTGGGACCAATCAGGATAGTTCTGCTTGCCAGTGAGAACTATTCTTACCATAGAGATGATTGAATGCATTCTGTAAAAAATTACTTTTGCTGATAGAAAAAAATACTTTAGCTGATAGACTAATACTTCTGATGGCAAAAAAAAAATTGCTTTTGTGGAGAAAAAAAACTTCTGCTGCTAAAAAGGAATGCTGATAACCCTCCAACAAAGGCAAAAAGCATTGCTCTTATGGAGAAAAAAAACTTCTGTTGCTAAAAAGGAATGCTGATAACCATCCAACAAAGGCAAAAAAAATTTCTCTTATGGAGAAAAAAACTTCTTCTGCTAAAAAGGAATACTATCACTATCATAAAATTTTCACAGCATATAACCCTTTTTTTTTTAATTCAGTATATGCTATGTCACTGCATATAACCCTTTTTTTTTTAATTCAGTATATGTCATTCCATTATATAAAGGCAATATGGAGCAAAGTAATACCAAAAAAGAGGAACGCCCAACGAATATACGGTCATAGTTTAACACCAGAAACTATCCACAATCGATACCATGTATCATGTCAATCAAATGATTCAGAGATAACAGAGGAGGCTGATAAGAGCATTGATAGTGTCAAGGACGTGAAGCTCGAAGCTGCACAGCTTGCAACAGGTTACGGGTTCAATCTCATGCCCATGTTGTTCGACAAAAGATCAACTACAATTTACTTGTGTGATTTGCCTGTAACCGAGACTCAGAATTTGGAAAATTCAAGTCTGGATTTTGTTAGAAATGCAGTGTTCATAGGTGCCTCAGATGATCAGAGTCTTCTAGAATTCGCAGAAGATATGGTATCATTCAAACCCTCTTGGGATTTTGAAGGCATATAAACAGGGTTAATATATTCAACACAATTTCAACCCATATAAACATACCAACGTTCAATACATTCTAATACACCAGCATATGCATTCAACGCAGTTTCAACCCATATAAACATACCAACATTAATACATTCAACACAGTTTCAACCCATATAAACATACCAACGTTCAATACAGTTTAATACACCAGCATATGCAACGCAGTTCAATGTTTCAAATAAACATTAATTTAACACCTGCGTACACAACAATTCAAAAACTTTGATACTTGAAAGTTTTTCTGTGTTTTTTTTTCAGAAAAATGAAATGGCTCCTTCCACAATTCACTCAACCTCAGTTTGAAGAATCTCAAACGTTCACCATGTCAGGTGTTAACCATGTCAGGCATTAACCAATGGATGCACAATAGCAGACAGATGTGTTATGGCAGAGTATGGGACAGAGGAGTTACAATGCACGCTAAAAAAGGAACCTGGGACCTATGCTCTGATACCATGCCAGGTGAGGAGTAACTCCGGACTTGGCAGAAAAATTGATTCGTTTATTTGATTAGGTAGCTATTGTTATATACAAGAATGTGACTGTTCAGTTCATCTTCTTGATGATTGTTCACATTCCAAATTCACCCAATCGTAGAGGATTAGGTGTCAACAAGCCCAAAGTCTTCAGTTCCCTTAAAGTACTTTAGAACTATTTTCATAGCAGACCAATGTCCTCACAACGATTTTGCATAACCTGGAGAGGATTCCAATAATAAACGAAAAGTCTGGTCTTGTAGCAGTGAGGTAGTTGAGACCTCCTACAAGTTGTCTATACTTTTTTGCATACCCAAATTCTTTTCATTCATTGGATGCGATCTTTAAGTTTTGTTCCATTACAATAGACAAAGCATTGCACTCAGTCATGCCAAAATTGTTCAACAGATCTCCAATGTACTTCTTCTGAGAGAGGAATATAAACATCAGATGTTGAGTTACTTCAATACCAAGATAGTACTGAACATACCCCAAGTATGTCATTTCAAAAAATTTCCTCAATTCCTTCTTCATGGATGCAATATAGCTCCCATTGTTCCTTGTCATCAAAATATCAACTACATACACCACAACATATACAACTATTTTTCCAACTTTCTTGACAAACAAATTTTCATCATCAACATCATAATGTATGAAGATGATTTTCACAAGATGCTACGTTAACTTATCGTACTAGGCTCATTGTGCTTTCTTGAGGCCATACAAGTATTTTACAATATTTGATATTTTATGTTCTCGACCCTTCACATGAAATCCTTTTGGCTAGGACATAAGGACATTTTCTTTCATATATCCATTCAAGAGAGAATATTTTACATCCATTTTATGGAATTTTGAATTGTTTTGAGCTTCAAAGGCAAAGAGTGTCTGGATGGTAGCTCACTTTGGTGTGGGGGAAAGGGTATCCTCATAGTCGATCCCTTCCTTCTATGTAAAACCTTTTTCCACAAGCCTAGCTTTGTGCTTGTCAAGTGAGCCATTAGATTTATACTTGTTCTTGTAGACCCACTTGCAGTCTAGTGGTTTGGTTCCAAATGGAAGCTCAACTAGCTTCCAAGGGCCATTATTTATCAAGGATTCATACTCCTTTTCCATCCCTTCTTTCCATTCATCATGAGAAGCAGATTCTTTGAAGGAAATTGATTCAAATATGAAAACAAATTCAATTCACAATCATAAGAAACATCCATATCAACAAGTGAATAAAAATCATTTACATCACCTCCATTTTGCTTGGTTGAATTTATTGTTCATGTCTTTCCAACCTCATCAATATGAACGCTTTCAAGTGTCTTTGTGAGCCATTTTGGCGGACCTTTCTGAGATGGCCTAGGTTGCTCAGTTGACTGATTTGGGATTGAATCAAGATTGACTCTCCCAATTCCGTTAATTACATCCCTGAAAGTGTCATAAGTGGCTAGAGCTTCATATGGGGGAGAGAGTACTTCAAAAGAAGATTCCACATATCGATCTAGTATAAGAATATGCTCTTCAATATGTGGAATCTCATTATAAATTCTTGAAAAGACTTTGCATGTCCGAATCTATCCAAGCGATCAAGATTCTACTCAACAACATTTTGAGCCTTGGAAGATTTAAGAAATATGACATATCTAGATACTACAACTTCTTATTAACTTCATCATAGAGATGGTATGCTTTGGAGTTATTTGAATACCATAAGAAGATACAGTTACGAATCCTTACACCAAGTTTATTTCTTTGCTCCTTAGCTATCAAGACATAATAGGTGGAACCAAGGACGCTAAGACGCTTTATCGAAGGAATGTGGCCATACCTCGTTTCATAAGGAGTCTTGCTTCTAATAGCATTAGGTAGACACCTACTATTTACATACACAACACATAGAACTGCATCAACCAAAAAAATCAATTTTACATTCTTGAAAAACATCATGGAACATACCATGTTTAAGATTGTGCTCTTCATTCTTTCATTTAATACATTCTATTGGGGATTATAAGGCACAGTTGTTTGATGTTTGATCCCATGTTGGAAAATATAGTTTTCAAATTCATTTGAAGTGTATTATTTTCCATCATTAATGCAAATAGAGCCAATATGATATTGTGCGTCATCTTCAATCCATGGATGAAAGTTCTTGAATGTTTGAAAAACATAATATATCTTCTTCAATAAATAAACCTGACAAATTCTGTTGTAATAATCAACAAATGACATCATATATTTATTTCCATTTGCAGAAGGAAAAATAATTGGGCCACATAAGTCTCAATGAATAAGTTCAAGTTTTCTATGTTCTCTCGAATGTGAATCATGAAAAGACTACGTGTTGTGCTTTCCTAAGATACAATCATCATGTTGCTTAAGTTTCCTAGGAATTGTAGGCAAATGGGTAACACCACTTTTCTTCAACATACAAAGGTTGTCATAACTCAAGTGTCTAAATATACCATTCCATAAAAGAATTGATGGAAATGTACCTTCATCATAATGAGAAATTTATGATAAATTTTGTGCATGAGCAGAGGTACCTTGCAGTTTCATAAGTATTTCTTCTTCTATCCCTGTCATGACAAGTGAGTGATGTGATGCTTTTCTGACCTCAACTTTGTCATCAAACATATGAATGGAGTGCCATTTCTAGAAGATCTGGGCCAAAGTCAACAAATTTATTCTCATCTCCAGGAGATATAAAACATCATGTAGAAGAAATTATGGAAGAACAAGCAGTTTGAGCCTCATTGTGCCAAGTCCTTATGGCTTGAGTTTTGACTTGTCCGCAAAAAGTATACTACTCCATCAACATTGTGAGTAAATCCTTCAAAGAAATATCTTTTGAAATTCATGTGGAAAGTCCCTCCTCAATCAAGAAACCAATCATTTTTCCGAGAATCAGGTGAAACATTAAACAATTTTCACTTACTCCAATATTACAATGTGCCACAACATAGTGAGCGGATTGAGGTGATTTACCTTTCCCTTTTTCATTGGTTTTACCTTTGGTTTCATTTATTTCCTATTCAATTCTATCCCAAGGAAACTTACATGTCGATGCATCATGCCCATCTCTATTGCAACATATGCAATGAAGATCACACTTTTCCCTAGGAATTGTATTCCCTCGTGCCTTTAAAATTTCTTCTTCCTCTACCTCTTTAGCCAACTCTTCATCTAGAATAATCATGTGCATGATTCTTGTCTTTCTATGCAAGACACATAGTTTCTTCAGAAGACTGAGGAGTTTTCCTCTTCCCAAAATCCTTCTCTGTCAACAAAGTTCTTCTCAAGGGAGTTAAAGGTAATATTGAGGTTTCCACTTGCTTGCAATAACTTAAGATAATATGGATAAGTGGGATATAGTGCCTTGAAATAAGCTATGAGAGGAATGTATATTTGAACATGAGTGGTTTTTATATCATGCATAATGGATCTAACATCTGGTGCTAAAGGAAGAGGGTCATCATTTTTCAATTCAAGACTCAACAATTTAATCGTGAATTGGACAACTTCATGTTTAGAGTGTGAGTCATAGAGTTCCTTCAACTTCTGTAAAACTTCAAAACAATTTGAAAATGGTGAAATATGGCGACTCACCTCTTCATTTATAGATGTTGCAATAAGGGCACAGGCCTTGCTATTTTGTTTTCCCAAATGGTAATATCCTCATCTAAGGTGGGCTTTGCATGTTCATTATCTAGTTCTCCTACACAAACTCATTTCCACAACTCATTGAAAATGAGAGTGTGTTCTATTTTCCATGACTATTGGCTTATTGTGCCCTGACCTAGGTTCAGAGTTAAGTTAGCCAAAAAAATCTCGATCCTACTCACCCTTTCAGTAACAGTCCTCGAAGGGCGAACTGAGGTCCCACCAGAAGTAGTATGGAAGGGTACTGGAACCAAGTTTCCACACCATGGAGATGTCTGAGGAGTTCAACTAGTTTGTGGTTTGACCCTGTGCATAGGTTGCTTCGCGCACTTTCCCGTACCTCACAACCTAATACATTGCCTTTGTGTAGACCTACCAAGGGGCTGAACATCGCGCTCTGCATTACTACCCAAGACCTTACTGGTATTCGAATGTTAGTTAATTAGCTTGCCTACTTGAGTGCTCTAAGCATACTTAACAATATAAATCATTGATACATGTGCATGCAGTAAAATAACAATATATTTGCAAATTATATGAATCATTCATTAACCCAAACTAGATAAACATAATTATAACAAAACTTCTCTTTATTAATTCCTTCCTCAGTTCCATACTGGAGCTCGCCATGACCACTCAGCTGTAGGGGTCCATGCACTCAGTTGTAGACTATTAGGCCTCTGCGTACTTAGTTGCAGAGATTTATCCTACCCTACAACCCAAAGACACACTTCAACCTGCAACTTAATCACTTAGACTTCTTGCTAGTTCTTTTTCTCCCTTTATAAACTTAGAGTCTCTCTCTATTTATACAATCCCATGGTCCACGGACCATGGGTATGTATATCTAGCTGGTATTACATTACAAAACTAGGGCAGACAACCTTGTGACTCTATCATACTTTCATGCCCCACACCTGCAATTCACGGATCTTTACAACAAGATTTGGTCAAAACATGGGCTTTGAGCCCCAAAACATGCCTTGGGGGGATTCCATGCCCAACATGCCCCAACATAGACATCGTGACTCATCCTTGAGTCACTGTGTCGGTGCGATGAACTTTGTGCAAAGTCCCTCAAACTGTTCTTGAACTGCATGGAGGTCAATGCACTGAGTCGCTGCTCGCTGGATCTGATGCATACGTTGTTCCGAGACCTCTATGTTGGGAGTGATTCTCTACATCTATTTTGGTATCTGTTGCATATGTTTATAGTCCCGTTCCTTTGTTCGGATCCTTGGAGCTCGAAGGATGTGCTTCTACCGGCTAGTCAGATAGTCGGCCCACCAGTGTAGGGCTTTGAGCGACTACCATTCACTTTGACTGGGAAAGGTTATCCATTTAGTTTGATTAGTTATATTGCACCTCCCTATGTGACCTCCTTAACAACATATGGTCCCAGCCAATGCATTCTGAACACTCCAGGGAACTTATCAAACTCACTGTCATACAACAACACTAAATCATTTACCTTGATTGTGTGCAACTTAATATGCGAATTGTGTGAGGCCTTCTCATGCTGCTTTTGTACTTGTTGATGAAAGTTAGCTAGGAACCATTCTTGCTCAAGTTCATCCAACTACACGAGCCTCTCTTCTATGGCTCTGCGGTCTATCATGCCTATGAGCACTGTTATGCGTAGAGTAGGTACAATATACTCCATTGGCATGATAGCTTCTGTGCCATATACTAACCAGAAAGGTGTTTGTCCTGTCACTTTCTTGCATGTCGTCCTCTAAGCCCATAGTACAGTAGGTACACACAGGTCCCAATTGCTTCACTACACATTGCATACTTTGGTTAGCATAGTCTCCAGTACCTTGTTGAATGCTTCTACTATCCCATTGGCTTGTGGGTGATACAGTGTGATTTTCCAGTGATACACTTGGAAATATTTCATGAGCGTGATGATGGTTTCATTTAGGAAATGTGTACCACGATCACTCATTAAGATTTTCAGATAGCCAAATTAGGTCAACACATTGTTGAAACAAAAACTTCACAGTCATAGCAGCTGTGCAGTGTTTGACTGGCTCTGCTTCCGCCTAGCGCGTTAGGTACTCCATCATGGTGATGATGTATCGTGCCCCCATTTTTCCCTGGGGTTTGATAGATCCCACAAAGTCTATTTCCCACTTTTTGAAGGGATGCAACATCATTTGTGGATTCAATGGCATCTCGTCCCTTTGCGATGGTTTACCAGTCCTTTGACATATATCACAGGCCTTACAGTGCACTTTTGAATCCTGATGAAGGGTTGGCCACCACAACCCTGTGCGGAGAATATTTTGTGCAGTTGTTCATCCTGCATAATGTCCTCCTTCGATGCCCCCATGTGATTCCATGAGGATCTAACTTTGTTCAAATTCAGGTATGTACCTTCGCAATATCTCATCATTTCCCATTTTGTATAGGTGCCCCGCGATGACAGAAAAATCTACCGCATGCACCACCAATTCCTTCTTTTGTTGGATGGAGTATTCCTTCAACGTAGTCCCTTTTGTCAAAAAGTGGATTATATCTTCAAAGTGTCCATCCGTGATGCCCACAAGAAAGAGTTGTGCATCAGGTAATCCTTCCTCCAAACTAGTAGGTTCCTCGCCCATCTTAATACGCAACAAGTGATCTGGTCCTGCATTTAGGTGTCCACGTTTTACCGCGACCTCAAAGTCATATTCTTAGAACAATAAGAGCCATCTACATATGCACCCCCACAACATAGGTTTATTGACCAAGTACCTTAGTGCAGAATGGTCTGTATACATCTTGAAATGTCCTCCTAGAAAATAGTGTCGATATTTTTGGAGCACGTACACCATAGCCAATTCCTTGTGCTTAGTTGTGGAATAGTTCTTTTTGTCTTTGGACAATCTATGACTTGCAAATGCAATAGGGTGATCCAAGCCCTCTTTGCCCTGTTGTGTGAGCACCACTCCCAGCGCTATACATGCTGCATGAACATGGACATGAAACTCAACATCCCATTTTGGGAAGACCAGGATTAGAGCGGAGGCCAAGTTCCCCTTTAGGACATCCACACTCTTCATGCAATCATCTTTCCAGCAGAATGTGACATCCTATTTCATTAGTTTATCCACTGACATGGTGATCTAGGCATAGCTTTTGATGAACTTCCTATTTTACCCTGCGTGTCCCAAGGTAGCACGCAACTGTTTAACACTTCATAGTGCTTCCAAATTCAAAATTACTACAATATTTGTAGGGTCTACCATTAGTCCCTACATGCAGACCACATGTCCCAACAACGGAACCATTTGTTGGCTTATTGGGGCTTGACCTAGGTTCAAAGTTAAGTTAGCCAAACAAATCTTGGTACTACTGGCCCTTTCGGAAATAGTCCGCAGAGTGTGGATGGAGATATCACCCGAATTAGTATGGGTAGGTGCTAGAACCAAGTTTCCACATCTTGGAGATGTCTGAGAAGTTCAACTGGTTCACGGTTTCACCCTGCATGTAGGTTTCTTTGCACACTTTCTTGTACATCGTAGCATGATATACTGCCTTTGTGCAGACCTATCCAGGGGTTGAATGTCGTGCTATATGTTATTACCTAAGGGCTTACTAGTATTCCAACCTTATTGCGGCCTTACCTAGGTTCAGAGTTAAGTTTGCCAAACAAATCCCAGTACTACTGGCCCTTTCACCAACATTCCACGAAGCGCGGAGTAAGGTCTCACCCGAAGTAGTATGGGAGGGTGCTAGAACCAATTTTTTGTACCCTGGAGATGTTTGAGCAGTTAAACTTGTTTGTGGTTTAACCCTGCACAGAGTTTTCTTCATGCACTTTCCCATACTTTGTTGCTTGATATACTTCCTTTGCACAGACCTACCCAAGGGATGAACGTCGTACTTTGCATTATTACCCAAGACCTCAATGGTATTCCAACATTAGTTACTTAGCTTTGCCTACTTGAGTGCTTTAACTACACTTAACAATATAAACCATTCATACAGGTGCGCATAGTAAAATAATAATGTATTTGCAAATTATATCAATCATTCAATAACCCAAGAACAGATACACAAAATTAAAACAAAAATTCTCTTTATTAATTCCTTCCTCGATTACAAAATTGACTTCACCCTACGCACTTAGCTGTAGGGGTCCGCGCACTCAGTTGTGGACTATTAGGCCTCTGCACACTTAAGTACAAAGCCTTCTCCTACTCTATGACCCAAACACACACTTCAACTTGCGAATTAATCGCTTGGACCTTTTCCTACTTATTTCTTCTCTCTTTTAGTTTACACTTAGATTGTCGCTTTATTTATACAATCCCATGGTCTCAGAACATGTGTAGGTGTATCCAACTGACATTACATTAAAAAACTAGGGTGGACAACCCTATGACTCTATCATACATTCATGCCCCGCACCCGCAATTCGTGGAGCTTTACAACAAGATTTGGTCAAAACATGGGCTTTGAGCCCCAAAACATGCCTTCGGGGGATTGCATGCACAATAGGGCCCCAGCACAAACATTTTGAATCATCCTCAATTCACTCTATCAGTGGGGTGACCTTTGCATGGAGTCCCTCCGACTGTTTTCGAACTTTGCAGAGGTCAAAAGCACACTGAGCTACTGCTTGATAGATTTTCTGCATACATTGTTCTGAGACCTCTGTGTCAAGAGTTCTTTTCTGCATTAACATGTGCATCCACTGCATGTGTGTGAGCTTGCCTTTGATGTTTGTCATGATGCTGAAGGCCTTGTTAATCTAAGGCTAGACGTGTGCTTTTAGGACTACTTCCTTATGTCATGTGATGTCCACCTGCTCCTTTAGTGCTTTACATTGCTGCATTCGTGTGAGCCTCTAAGTGAGGACCACCACCTGTGCAATTCCTTAGACAACATCATATTGTTGTTGGAGTTCTCATGCCTTTGTCTCTAAGCGCTGAATGTTGGGGTCCTCTTGCAGAGTTGTGAGGACCCCAAGTTATTCTTCCAACATGCTGGTGCAGTCTCGCACTGCACCTCCGATTTCCTCCAATCCCATTGTGATAGCACTAGCACGCTGTTCTCTAACTTTCAGGGTAGCGTATGGCTACGCCCTTAACCACAGCTTGGTGATCTGAAGATTAAACTGTAGCTGAACCTTTGTCATTTCCTCCCTAGCTTCATAGACCCCTGCTACTAACTTGTGGATTTGTGCCTCCACTAGTAAATATGTTGGGATGGCCCTCTTGTGGATGCTTTGGAAAGCATCATCACACTGCAAGATTAGTTGTTCCATATTTTTTATCTACTCACTAAGGACTTGGAACGCACAAGTCTCCCTAGCTCGCAGCTCTACAATTATCCCATCTTGCAACACATATAATGTCTCGTGTAGGAGGGCAACTAGATTAACACCAAGACCTTTCAAAGCGCTAATTGAAGGCCTGTCGAACTCATTTGATGTGACTAGTGCCCCTTCCGGCAACACTATTGTGTTTGTCATTCACGTGCACAACATCTGTTCTATTGTCGTGGATCCGACTGCGAGGTTGGTCGAAAGGGTACCAACCTAAGGGGGGAAAACCTGTAATTCATGCAACTGTGCTCTGATGGCCCCCAACACAATATCGTTCTCCTGCATGAAATCTTGGAGAGCCTCGTTCGTGACATCACGCACCATCTCACTAATGTCATGTAGATCACTCTTGGTTAGGGTGATCACGTCAATGAAGAATTTCGAGGCCTTCACCCTCTTCCATGACCTTGCCTAGTCTGTTGGGTGTTGGTGCTTCAGTTGTGTTGATGTGGTTTGTGGGTCTATGCCTCCTTTTGTTTCTGCTTCCTCTACTTCCTACCCCTGCAAAGGAATTCTTTGGCCCTCGCCCTCCTTCACGGCTGCTTCCTGTGTTGCTACTATTGTTGTGCCCTTTTCCCACTTAGCTGCTTTTTCTACTAGGTCCCGCGCTGCCCGCACTTCTACTGCTGTTGTTTCCTTCCTTTGTTTTTCAGCCAAATATGTGATGCGGAGCATGGCCTCATCTTTCTTCTTTTACATTGTCAACCTCTCGATTTCTGCAATGTTTGGGGTATGCCATTCCAGTGGCCATGCCTCTAGGACATTGAAAATGCCGTTGTCAGTGGCTACAAAGGGTAGCTTTGTCCACTATTAGTTAGGTCCTTACATGCCTTGATATATATGTTATGCATGTCTGCCTTAAATTCTGCAAAACTTTGCAGATTGTTGTAAACCATGGGTGACATCATGGATTATGTTTGATCGACATTCTGAGGTTCATCTCCATGAACACCGAGAAGATCTTGCTATCGCGTATCCTTTTAGAATCCTTCATGGCCCAGAGCAAAGCATACTTTGTGGCCTCTGTTAAATCTCTGTCAATTATGGGGAATTGACAATCCTTTGGCAATTCCCCATCTACCAGCATGCTGGATAGAAAAAACTCTACACAGTGGAACGTTTTTCCTTGCTCCTAGCCTTTGCGGCAATTCTCTAAAAATTTCATGCAGAGGAATTCAGACAAGTTAAACTAGACCCCCTCTATGCACTACTCAGCCAGTGCGACCACCAACGTAGTTACCTCATCTGTGCGGCACTTGTGCATAACTTTTCCTACCAGGATTTGGGTTTACATGTGTACTACTTTGTCCTTGATGCACGAGATGGCGTAATTGTTGGCATTATGGCACAGGTTTGGAGCTATGGCACAGGTGTTGTCCTTGATGGCAACCTTCTTTGGTATAAGATCTCAGTTCAGGCTCTCAGAAAGTAGAAAAAGACATATACGCAGGTTCATCTAGACGAAGGCGCGTATACACGCAGGTTATACATTACAAAACTGCGTATATGTTGGGGATCATTCTTTTGGTCCATGGCAGTTAGATCTTGGAACTTGAACCTATGTTTTGGACCATGGCGTCTCGTTAGATGTGTTGATCCCTAGTTTTGGGATCATGGTATTGAAATGTTATGGTTTTGGACCATGGTATTGGGGAAGGCCTAAGGCTATAAAAGAGGAAGGAGATCTTGTGACAAATCAACCCTCTGAATTATAATTGAAGATCTGAAAAGTGCTAGAGTTGGTATATTGGGTGGTGATGCAGATTTGGATCTGAAGGAAGGAGGAACTTTAGCGCAAAAGGAAGGATAAGTTCTATTCATGGGTCATCATCTTTAAGCTTGAATGATTGTATCTTTGTATGATTTTTATCTGCTAGATGTGATGCTTGCTTGATCTATCTAGTAATCTGGGTTAATTAATGATTGAATATTTGAAAGAGTGAATTATCCTTTGTAAGATCTGCACGCAGGTTCAATAAGGCGAAAACGCGTATACATGCAGTTTCAGTGAAGTAAAGGGGCGTAT
>APFE031517421.1:0-18222 GCA_000404065.3 Pinus taeda
ATTAAGTGATCCTTTTAGTTTTAGTACAACCTAATATGTATAAGCCCGTAATATTATACAAACTAATTAATATTTTTAATTTATAAAGTTATAAAAGACAATAAATACATCACTTAATTTATACAAACTAATTAAGATGTCTTAGGACATTACATTCTTGGAGATGAGGTACCTATCAATACAAGAAGTTGTTTATTGAGTTCACCTTCTACGATTATTTCAAGTGTGCAAGCCATTGATTCTATCAAAATATAACAAGTGGGTAGAGTCCATTGGTTCCTGGAAAAAGATGGATTTTCATTCAATTTTTGGATTCCTCCCTTTTTCTCCTCAAGAGATTTAACTATATTAAAGTCACCTCCCAAGATATAAGGTGTCAAGGAATTAAGAGGTTGGCTTTCTTAATGAACTGAAAGAATTGATTTTTTTCTCTAGAGAGCATGGGACCAAAACAATTGAGAGAAAACAAGTTTCGAAGGACTATAACATTGGGAATTGGATAATCAAGATCTGGAAAGAATAGAACATACTTAGGATCATGACCTTTATGGAATTCTATATCATACCTAAGCCACCTAATTGTCCTGAGGTTTGTATTGAAACTGATTGGTAGTTATGCCCCCACTTGTTTACTCATTGGTTGATGGAATCACCAGACATCTTTGTTTCTTGGATCAACATGAATTTTTTCATTCTTGTTTCTCAAGTTCACTTTCAAAAGAATTTGTTTTATTTATAGTTAAATACTATGATGATTCAGGAGATGATTTTAAATGAGTAGGAATGGAGTTGGAGGTGTAGACCTCTTAGATTTGTTTGATTCTACCTGAGTTACTTAATATTTCTCTTAGTTCCTTCAATATTTGTTTGTTTATATTTCTTCTTTTTTCCCTATCCTCTATATGTGGCCTAACAATCTCTTCTAGGGTGGGACATGAACTCCAAGCAAATTGAAATTGGATTCTCCATATGAATACTTTCTAGCATGTTTCCAAGACTTGAGGACATCTTTGCTAAGAATATTGACTTGATGTTATGGAATGGAGCTTGTTTCTTTTCCATTATATGAATTTTCAAGTTCGGGATGGTCAAGGGCATCTAGATCCGTGTCATCTATCTCTTTATTTCACACCTTAGGATTGGGATTTGCGGTTGGAGGCTATTGGGGAGCAAGATCAGAGGGGCTAATAGGTTGGGATGATGGGTGTCTGAAGAATATTGGGACCAATAGCGTAAGGTATTTTTTTTCTAGGGAGAGTAGATGGGTTGAGGCATGGAGGAGAGGGAGGCAAGGGGGGTCAAAGATATTACTAGTTGTAGGGTTTTTTCTTGTGGGTGGAGTCGATGAAAGGGGTTTAGGGCCTCAACAATGACCCACGAGCTTGGAGAAGCTATCTTGATCTTTAGTTCGAGATGGGTCAACCAGGTGTTTTTGAACCAGTAATGGGAAATTTTCGTAGAGGTTCCCATATTCATGGAAATGATGGAATCTAAAAAGAATATGCTCATAGTCAAGGGTTTATTTCCATATTTTATATTGGTAGAAAATCTTGTTGGATTTAGGTATGGATTTTGAGATGCTCATGTAAACACATATATGGGTGTAAGAGATGCACCTTGCTTGCTTGGTATCCATTAATATTTTGACAAAGTGCCCTAGAGCATTTCCAATTCTGCCAATCTTATACCAAAATTTTGTAGCTATAATGTCCCTTCTTGGTGAGATAACTTTAATGACACATGGAGAGGGTGATTTTGATGCAGTGATATAAATATTATGCATGTCATAATTATGTATATGATTATATGCTATAGACCTAGTTTAGGTCACATCATTTCTATGTGCTTAAGTAAAGACTGATTTTGGTTAGGTGCATATTGTCGATATTTTCTCTCCTGGTATCCTAGTTTGGAAATAGGTGTATAACATGGATGGTAATCCGGGATTGAGACACATAGATCCATGGATGATCATGGTTATGTGGAGCATATGGTTAATTATTATTTATGCATGATACATGATTTTTATGATTATATATGCTTAATATTGTATTGAGCAGGATGTAGTAGGGGACCTGGTTATTTGCAAACAAGGATGCTCAAATTTTAAATGGTTGTGGAAGTCATGTAGCAGTCATGGTACATGATTTATGATTATATTGTTGGAAATAATACTAATATGGGGGGGGGGGGGGTGAATTAGTATTTACAAATCAATAATTTTTTTGTTTTTATACTCAAATTTATATATGCTACTTTAATGAAGGTAACTTGCATGTACACACAACTGTCTTTAAACCAAACAGCGTATATCCAACAAACTTATGATTCATTTAATTCATCATATGTTCATCTTTAATCAGTGCATCAATACTTCATTAACCATATATACAGTAACCATGTGCAGTAATAATAGAATAAACCATCACACATAAGCAACACACATGAACACCAAGATTTAAGGTGGAAACCCAGTGCAGGACAAAAACCACCTGTTGTTGTCTTCTTTTAATATAAGGAAAACCTGTTTACAATCATGTACTAGTGCAGAATCATACCAGTATGCAGACACCCACCTACAAAAGGCTAAAACCTTCTCTCCTTCTCTAGCTCACAAAACTTTGTGAAAGTTTGGTCCTTCTTCTGCATGAAATAAATCTAGCATTTATGAGAATAGTCATCAATGAAAACCACATAATACCTTTTCTTCACCGTGGATCCCATCGAGAATGGTCCACACAAATCAATATGAACTCGCTTTAAGATAGTCTCCACTTGACTGTCTCGATCATGAAAGGAAGACTTGGTGTACTTTCCCAAGGTAAAACCTTTGCATGTGTCAACTTGCTCAAGTTTACCTTTGGGAAGTCCTATAGATATATGTTGCATTATCTTCAAAGCCCCATGATGAAAATGGTTTGTGCCACAACTCACCAATGTCTTGGCTTTGCACCAATTTGGCTTTCATACTAAATGCTGCACAATCATCTACCTCTATCTTATAGAGATTCTTCACCCAAATCCCTATCCTCTTGGTTTGACCTATGGCTATGTGTCTTATTAACCCTTTCTTTTACTGAAGACAACATCATAGCCTTTGTCCTCCAACATCATGACCGATACCAAGTCCTTCTTCATTCCAAACACATACATCACATATGTGTAGGTGACAGGAGCTCCTTGCTCCCCCTGAAAAGCAAACGTGCCCATTCCTGAAACACTATACCTTTCATCGTCACCCATCTCTATGCACATCTTGAGGTCTTTCTCCTCCAAGGCACTAAATAATTTTTTATCACCGATCATGTGGAATGAGGCTCCATTGTCAAGATACCAGACACAACCCATCATCGATGACACGATGCATGTGATGAGGGTAAAGTCCATTTCAAATCGAGAGGCTAATGCCTCACCTTCTGATCCTTCCAAGGATCCCTTATTGGAATTATTCGATGGGAAATTAGTTGCATAATGTCCCATATTGTGACAGTTAAAGCATCTTACTTTACACATGTCACCCTTCTTTCCTCCATAAGAAGAATTTTATTTGAAATGGGAAGCCTTCCCCTTCCCTTTCCTTGCCTTACTTGCTAAGGCCATCATTTCTTCATCATCATTATTAGATGAAGATCCATCTCGTGTGCTCCTCCTGATCTCCTCCTGCATAAGATCTGACCACAGTTGTTCCCAATCCGATAGTTTCTCGCTTCCATTCATAGAGTCCTGGTAGCTATTCCAACTCTTTAGAAGGCCAAGGAGAGTGAGGGTCACCATATGATCATCTGAAGTAGTTATTCCCACACTGCCAAGCTCATCTCTACATGTGGTGAGCTTGTTTAGATATGTGGAAATAATATTGCCCTTCTCCATCTTGATTCTTCAAAGCTTATCCTTGAGCGCCAGTTTCCTCTAGTCACTACTATTTCGGTAGAGGTCCTTCAATGTCTTCCACATTGAAAATGGAGTATCCTTCCCATGGAGACTTGAGACAATATGGTCTAAAACTCCCTCAAGGATGATCCGTCTCGCCTTCGCCACACACTTCTTCCACTCAGCCAACTCTTGTGCATTAGTTGAAGCTGGCTTTGGGATTTCTTGATCAATGAATTCCTTCAAGCCATTGTCTTCTAATATAGCCTCCATTCTATCCTTCCATGCTATGTAATTTGAGCTACCTTCCAAGGCATACTTGAGTCTCAAGACATAGAATGCCATTGGCCAACCCTAAAGTATGATATGAATTCGATTTTCACTTGCAATCCCAAACTTCAAACTTTCAATTCTCTTCTTAGTATACTGCTCACAGCTCCGATACCATGCAGAATATTTGTGATAGGTTTACTCAATAATGTAATATAAATCAAAGCAGAATACTATAACCTACTTCTACTATCAATTTATGGAAGCTTAAAGATCGAGCTGAACAATATAACCAGAAGAAGAAGAATCAATGGCACAATACACATGAAAATACTTTGGGGAAATCCTTAGCTAAGAAAGCCATACTATTGTATTCTCATACATGGTAGAAGTACATAGGAA
Source organism: Pinus taeda (assembly GCA_000404065.3). NCBI lineage: Eukaryota > Viridiplantae > Streptophyta > Pinopsida > Pinales > Pinaceae > Pinus > Pinus taeda. Next base: position 4,543 of record APFE031517421.1, read on the forward strand.
TTATACAAAGCCTTAGCTCTCACAGCTAGCTAGCTCTTAGTACAATCCTCACAAATGCTCACAGGAAATCTTGGCTTCTCTCTAGCTTTCCTCTCTTCCCTCAAAGCTCCTATTTCCTTGCTTTGTTCCTTGTGGATGATTAGCCATTACCAAATGGATGATCAAGCCTTCAAAACTGCACAATCCTCAAGGATGAATCCTTAACTGTAGGCATGAGTTTTCTCCATGAGAAAACACATGCAACTGATATTTCACTATCCTTGAACATTAATATCAACTGGGCCTTTCTCAGAATACACATGCATGAGTTTCTGATGAGGGAATCTTTAGTTAACTACAATAGCACTAGTTGAGAGCATTAATGCATCAACTCATTGTTAACTCACTATTAGTTCCTCAAACAGTTTGGAACTAATTTAACTGGACTTAACTTAGTAAACTGAGGTAACTAATTACAACTCAAATATAACTCAATCTTATATCCTTAATTTAAGGGATATCTCTCGCATGGATTCAGAAAGGCTTCTAACTTGAATTCTACTCCAACTAATTAATTTAAAATTAATTAATTAATTATTTCCAAGTAACTGTTAAGACTAAATTCAATTTTAATTCACAATTTAATTCAAGGACAAATTAAATTGGAATATCCTTGTTGCCATATTTCAACAGTTTATGGTCCTATGCTCTCTATAGAAAAAAATCAATTCCTTTAGTTTATCAACCAAACCAACCTCTTAATCTCCCCAATGCCTTAGATCTTGGGAGGTGACTTTAATCTAGTTAAATCTCTTGAGGAGGAAAAGGGAGGAATCCAAAAATGGAAGGAAAATCCATCTTTTTCTAGGAAACAATGGACTCTACCCATTTGTTATATATTGATATAATCAATGGCTTGCACACTTGAAATAATTGTAGAGGGAAAACTCAATAAACAACCTTCATTCTTCTTCGAGCCCTTCATTCTTCCCCGTCACAATCAGGCCACTAGTCCTTATAGTTGGATATGAACAATGAGGCCCATCCAAGGAATGGACCTTTTCATCTAGAAGGGTTCTAGATTCAACACCCACAATTTTAGGAAAACATTAAGTAATGGTGGAAAGAAGAAAATAACATTGAGGGAACCATTATGTATCAATTGTAGCAGAAATTCAAATACCTAAAAATCCAACTCAATTCGTGGAACAAAGAAAACTTTGGCAATATTCTCCTTGTCAAGAAAGACCTTGAAGCTATCCAAAAAGAATCCATCCTCGAAGGAAGATTGGATGAGCGAATTGTTGAAGAAGCATGAGTTATCACATAGCTCAAGAAAAGGCACTAGCAAGAAGAGATTCTGTGGTAGCAAAACATGCTTATCCAATGGTTAAATAATGGGGAACATAACAATGGTTTTAGGAGTGTCTAGTGCAAGATTGAACAAACCAACATAAACATTGTTCCGATTATTAAAATTTGGAAAGATATTTGGTTGAAATAGGGTTGGTTGGATAGTTTTATTTGTTTTAAGCAAGGATTTGAAACCCTAAGCAACCACCTCTCAAAACCCTTAAATCTGGACACATTGCTCAAAAGGCTAATGTTCATTGCCATGAACAATCAATTAGCGTGGTAATACGTGAGGGAGACCCTCTGGTTGACGTGTGAGCTCGAGCCTAAAGTAGGTGGAGTTGATTTCTTAATCTTACTGATTTTAAATTTTAAAAATTAAATGATGTATTTATTGTCTTTTATAACTTTATAAATTAAAATTATTAATTAGTTTGTATAATATTACATGCTTATATATCATGTTGTACTAAAACTAAAAGGATCATTTAATTATTTTAATTATTAAATAATTGTACATGATTTTTATAAAGAAAATTGTATATTATAAAAGTTTATTCAATTTCTTATATTATTTTTCTAACACTTAATTCTAAAAGCTTATGATTACTTTTCATAAAAATTCTATATTTATAATTTTTATTTATTAAAAGTATATAAATATTATAAAATAAGTGTATTTGAAATTATATAAATAAAAATATTAAAAAATGATGATGGTGATGATGATAATTAAAGTCCACTAAAAACAATAGGGTTTATCCAAGCTTAAGAAAGAAAAGAAGGGAAATAAGCATTACTAGATCACTATAGTTTTGGTGACTTATCAAATCAAGAAGGTTGGTAATGAGGTAGAGGTTTTAGAAATAAAAATGGATGTAAGAGTAGGGAAATTCAAGAGAAAGCGTTTTTCATCTTCAACCTTATTAGTATTACCAAGGTGATAGACTCTTTCATCCCAAGATGTTTTGGTAATTGATCAATGTTTGGTTTCATTCCAAAGCTCATAAAAATTAGTTCTTATCTCCACAATGTTCATTTTCTTGTTACCCCTGATTCAAAAAAATATATTGTTATATCTATATAAAATTTAAACAACACTTATTTTATTTAGAAAAAAACATAAATTCCAAATTTATACATAATTAATATCAATTAAATTAAATTATATAATAAATTATTTTATTTATTTAAACTATATAGGCTTATTGTTTATGTTTTAAATATAAAAGACTAAAGGACAGGTAACATGTCTCTGGATTTGTCCTTTGCGAGATTAGAGATTAAGGGTTTAGGGGAAGTTTTTTTTATCACATGCATCTCTAAGCACATGTAAATATAATTTGTGTGTACCATTAAAATTATATTTTTTTGGAAAAATTAAAAGAATAAATAATATAATTAATTATTCTATTTATTTAATATATATTTTAAATTATAAATAAATACTAAAAATAATTAATTATTTTATCATTTTTAATAGTTCAAAAAAAATTAAATGCAAAATATTTTATATACCGTACTTTTTAACATTTATATTTCTGAATATTTCATCATAAAGAAATGGATAAGAGCACCATGTATGAATATAGTTTTTAACATTTATATTTTTTAACTTTTAATTATACATATTTAATATTTATATATCTTAATATTTCATCATAAAGAAGTGGACAAAGGCACAATGTATGCGTTTTATATGGTGAATATAGTTTTTAATATTTAGATTTTTTAACATTTCATTATACATATTTAACATTTATATATCTTAATATTTCATCTTAAAAAAGTGGATAAGAGCACAATGTATGCATTCTATATGGTGAATATAATTTTTAACATTTAGATTTTTTAACCTTTCCTTATACATATTTAACATTCATATATCTTAAAATTTCATCATAAAAAAATGGACAAGAACACAATGTATGCATTAATATAGTTTTTAACATTTATATTTTTTAACCTTTCATCATATAAAAGTAGACAAGAGCACAATGTATACATTCTTCAGGGTAGATATAGTTTGTCATATGCATTTAAGTAGTGGATATGATTGCTAGGGTGTGATATTTTTTTTTTCTAAATTATTTTAGATTTTTACAAATTTATGAACACAAATACTAATTAATTTATATAATATTGCATGTAAAATTATCACAAATACTAATTAATTTATATAATGTTGCATGTACAATTATCACAGTATAATGTTGCATGTACAATTATCATAAATGAATTATTACATTAAATATTATCATATAAAAATATTGAGAATAATTATATCATAATCAATTTCTATTTTATTTATGTTTAATCACGCAGCGACAATAAAAGAAAATCCAAAAAGACATTAAAACGTGCAAAAATTATTGCATGTACAATTCATCGATGCTTTTATTTGAATTATTTCATGTGATTCTTAATTTTGCCTATTTGACCTTTTATAGTGATTCTTAATCTTAATTATTTTAAATTTTAAAAATTAAATGATGTATTTATTGTCTTTTATAAATTAAAAATATTAAATTAAGTTTGGTTATAAATTGCATGCTATATTCATGGTGTACTAAAACTAAAAAGATCATTTAATTATGTTTTATTATTAAAATAATTATAACATGATTTTTAATAAATAAAAATAATATATAATAAAAAACTATTCAATTCTTATTTTTATTTTGCTAATATTAATCTAAAAACTTCTAATTATTTTCAATAAAATTTCTATATTTATTATTTTATTTAATTAAAAATATATAAATATATAAGATAAGTGTATTTGAAATTATATAAATAAATATTAAAAAATGATGAATAGTGATGATGATAATTAAGTCCACTAAACTTCATAGGGTCTATCCAAGCTTAAGAAAGAAAAGAAGGGAAATAAGTGTTACCTGGTCACTATAGTTTTGCTGATTTATCAAAACAAGAAGGTTGGTAATGTGGTAGAGGTTTTAGAAATAAAAATGGATGTGAGTAAGAGTAGGGAAATCTAAGAGAAAATGTTTTTCATCTTCAACCTTATTAGTATTGCCAAAGTGATAGAGTGTTTCACACTAAAATGTTTTGGTAATTGACCAATACTTGGTTTAATTCCAAATCTCATAAAATTTAGTTCTTCTTCAAAATGTTTATTTTCTGTTACCACTTGTTTAAAAATATATTATATATCTAATAAAATTAAAAAAACCTTATTTTATTTAAAAAAAAACATAAATTCCAATTTATACATCAAATATACAATTAAATTATATAATCAATTATTTTTTTATTTAAGTTATATTTTTTTATTTTCATTAAATCCAATCCAAATTAAACTATATAAACTATATTTAAATTTATAGATAAAATATTAAAAAATTATGATGCCTATGTGTAGCCAAATGGCTATCTGTTTAAGTTTTAAATATAAAAGACTTAAGGGACACTGTAATGTGGATTTACACGTCCTCAATTTTTTTTCGGGAGATTAATGGTTAAGAGCATTTTTCGATCACATGCATACTCGAAGCACATGTAAATATATTTTGTCTGCGCAGTAAAATATATAGTGGTATATTATATATATAATATTTTTTTTTTATTTAAAATATAGTTTAAATTAATAAATTAAAATTTTAAAAATCTATTACATAATTAATTATTATATCATTTTTAATAATTCAAAAAGAAAATTTAAATTCCACACTGCATATCCAACATGTACATAGTACCATCTATACCCAGCACTGCATATGTAATATATACGCAACACCATATATAGAACCATCATACAACATCATAAGAACACAATACTACATATACAACATTACCCATCACCATGGGTACAATTACTGAATATACAACATGCACAACATATACACAACAATAGCATTGTACATCCAAAACCATATTGCCTCTACCAGGCAACCTTGCTTCTAGTTTCACTTTTCCATCCATGTTGATCCTAACATGTCGCAAAGCACAAATTTCTCGTTATGCTGATGTTTCCTTTAGCATTACCTATCATAACATAAAAAATAGGCATAATACAAGCATACAATATCAATCCATATCTACATGATACTGACCTCATATTTTTCATGACTACTCTTCCCACTTGATTCCTGATAAACCAAAAACCGTTTCTCCATTCACTTGCATAAGAAATCATTCATCCACCAGAATGATCCCTCGCAACGCTGCCAGACAACAACATACATACATACCTATATGCATATAAACATCAACATAAAATAATCATGATCACAACATAATTACCAGATACCATAAGGTCAAGGTTAAGAGAAATCCCTTTATTTGTTCACAGTAGGCACAACATTGAGAACAATGATTCCCAACATAGCCAAGGAATATGACACCTCAATTCCGTTTACTTTACCTTTCCTGTGACTATCTTACCACAGTCCATTATCCTAATGGACCAAACCAATCCAACTGGCTGTTATATTATTTCTTTCAACTTCCCTTTACACATGCACCAACTTCATGTGAGTCTTACATCACCTGTTAGGTACCACACAACTCTCCCTGAACTCAATTAACTTTGCTCTTTCCAATTCCCAAGACCCAAAACATAAAATTCAAGACAAGAAACAAACAAGAAGAAAAGCATGAAAATAAATAACAATATGACACAACAAACGAAGTGGGAAGGCCTTGCACCTGACATAAACAAAACTACAAATCAATCTCAACAAACCACAAAAGACCAAAAGCACAAGACTAGCAACGAACACCATGAATCCATCCCCATGATTCCTAGGGAAAGATCAACCCAACCCTTCTTCACAATTTCATGGTAATCTCTTTGCCATCCAATTTTTTGTATCATACTACCATAGCACATAACTGCTAGTGCATAAGTAAACATAACAACATAATATTTATCTTACCTTGTTATACCAAGCATGTTTCTATGTAGCTGAATACATATGTTCCACGTCTCAAGGGACTCCAATTCCCTTGACAGATCTAGTTATAAGTAGACACTAACTGATATACCTACCAAATACATGGTCATGAATATAACACATATCCACATAACTCCACAAAATTTAAGGTTAAGAAGACTTCCTGTATGCAAAGCACTCATTCGTTTGGAATTGCAGTTTCCAAACATAACCAAAGGAATTCTCACCCAATTCCTTTATTTTACCTTTACCTTTTTGCAACTGTGTTTTACTATATACTGTCACATCACCCAATGGATAGTTATATAAATAAATCAACTATTACCTTGTCATGCTAATACCAAGCATGTTTCCTGTGAAACGTTCACACATGTCGATAACATGATCCAAAGATCAAGGCAACACATATATCACTTGGAAATCAACATTCACAAAGTCTAACAACTATGTCATAATTCGTAGTCAACTCATATTCATTAGACATAATCATACAACTATCTCCTACTTACATTCAAGTACATATCAATTATCTCAACACATATGTGTTAGTACGACCATCTTAAAACAAGATAATTTCTTCATGCAATCTTATAGACACATACTCATATCATGCAATTAATCAAACATTCAAACAAACTAAAAATGTACCATGTTAGATAAATCAACTAGACAACATAATATACACCAAACACTCAAACACAAAATAGGCGACCTAATCAAATAGTCAAGCACCAAATATATGACATATGCAAACTCATACCTTAACATGTCTTAGGGGAGGCTATATTATCTACACAATCAAGATATATTAGCATGATATAACTTCACAACATATCAACTCTACCATAAATAAGGCCATGATATCCATGAAAATAACTAGCAATATGTTCACATCATAAACTCATCAACAATTATCATTCATACATAATAATCACATCTACATAGTCAATCTAGATTAGTATGACATAATATCACAACATTTTAACTCATACCTGAATGTCGTAACCCTAACCATTTTCATAGACCAATCCAAATTAGTATGATACATATAACATCAAGATCTTAATGTAATAAACCTAAGCGGCACGTTACTAGAATATAACAAAAAGTTATATCTCATGCTCATCAACAACATATAACCTAATCATCAAGCTATATATCATATAAAAACAACAAGTTAAGTTATAACATACTCATCAACAACATATAACCTAATCATCAAGCTATATATTATATAAAAACAACAAGTTCGCTTGTAACATACTCATCAACAAAATATAACATAATCATCAAGTTATCTAACATAAAACAACAACAATAATGTATAAAACTATAGGTTACTATCATTCATGACTATTTGATACATGTGCATATCACTACACTAATCAACTAACAGTTATCATGTATGTAACCATAACTCAATAGAATAAAAGTCATACACATAACCATAATGCATATAACCCTTAACCTGTCCCTAGGTCACACTGTTGTTTTAGGTCTCTTCGGTCATAGTCGCTCTCATGCTATGGGCAAAGGAGTGACCAACAACCTAAGTCGCTCATAGGCTTTCCTGTCAGTCACTGTGGACCAAAATTGTCAGTGCTATGCCAATGACCCTAGGATTTAAGCCACTTTTTCAGGTTAAGAGCCGAAGTCACTGCCCATAATTGATCTATTATAGAACTGATCTGAAAATATATTAAAATAATACCAATATACCCAATAACTTCAAATAATCACCAAAAATAACAAGATCTGAACATAGATAGAATGCTTCTCTTTATTAATCAAACCCTTCAGGTAGGGCAACACCATACATTCACTTCTTAAGGAAGGAGAACACTCCACAAGCCATATGCCTATTCATACAATATTCCTTGAAACCTCTCAACGGGGAGTCTCTAGCCTCTATATAGGCCTCATACATACAATACCATGGGTCATTACCATGGTTCCCTCAATACCATTTATCTAATACGATGGCCTTATTACATTATTGTTAACTACTTGTGGTCCCTTACATGATATGGGTTAACCACCTTATTTATTACTATGGCCCATCCCATTATTACATTATTCCCTTGGGTACCTCCCTTTGTACCCCATATTATCTCCCCTAGGTATACTACATTCCACCCCCCTTAACATGTTTCATCCCCGAAACATGGGAAGAACAAAAATAATAAGATCTACTCAAAAGAGTAGTCCACTAGTACCATGCATGTGCATCTAGCCATCCCAGAGAAAGGTGAACCATCAATCTAGCTAGTGCCTTGCTCGCTTGAGATGGAAGCTGGCCGTCGCGGCTCTTCTATGTGGATCGTCGCTCCTCTCTATATATCATGTCAGGGTTGTTGTCCTTGTGGCTAATTTGTTGTCATCTTGTTGGTTGTTTTCTTGTGGGGTGATGTGGGTGGTGATATGTTGAAGTTTTAACCCACGGTGTCTTTTTCTTTAATTCACCACCTAATGGAGCCTGATTGGTAGCTAGTGCATGTTGTGGCATCTTTTGTTGTTGCTTATCTTCTAATATTACTTCAACCATTGATTCCACATCTGATGTATTTGTACCAGTAACATTTTCTGCTTCAGCCTCCTTGGACTCTACATGTACATGGTTTGATGTCTGTGTTTGGTTGTCGACCATCAAGGGCTCATCATCTGATGTGTCAGTCCCTGGAACATCTTTTGCTTGGGTCTTAATGGAAATATCCTGCAATGTAAATTTCTTCTTTTTATACCAGAGCTTCAGGAATTTCTCCTACACATTAATATTGACAATACCCACAGATTCCATCCGAGGATATCCCAAAACAACATCGATGTTATCCATATTTGAATTATAAAAGTCACAATGCGACACATACTTATCCATAGAAAGCTTCAAATCTTTATAAACTTGAACATCCTCATTATCAACCTATGTGTTTTCAATGTGTTTCTGGAACTTGCAAATTTTTTGACAAATTAACATTGATAAAATTATGCTTGCAACTAGGATTTATAGACACAATTATCTTCTCCTTCTGAATCAATCCATGAACCTGCAATAAGGAGATACCAACAGAAAATAACTCTTTAGGTTTCTTGGTTTCCTTCTTTCCTGCGAAAATAAAATCTTTTCTAGGACTTTTGGTTTCCTCCTTTCTAGTATGAGACCATTTGTCCAAAAGTAGTTCTTCAATTTCGTCAGCACGACATAACTTCAAAATCTCACTGTCAAGTGATTTCCACCATATAGCAGCCTCATCTTTCAAATAATACCCTATTTTGTCCTTCCAACACCCTGGGAAGTCAAACTTAAGATGTGCTATAATATTTTCAATAGAAGACCCATTCTTTTTTCCTATAAAAAATTTACTGTTATAAGCCATGAAGAGGGTTTTTGAAAACAAATCGCTTACTTGGCAAAAATTTGAAATGGCCACAATTCAGTCAATATTGCTCAGAATCCCTATTTTGACCTATTTACGGAAATGGAAAAACCATTCTGCATCTTCCCATGTGATATAAATCCTGATCTAACCACTAGAATTTCCTATTCATGGTGCAATTGTCCATCGTCACACAAAATTGCTGAAAAAATAGTTGATTTTAAATCAGTGATATCTCCCTCATCCAGACTCTGATTTGATTTTTTTTTTTTTTTAAATTGGGTATTGTTTCACAAATAATCTAGATCTGTAAGTTGATTCTACAAATTTTGCACCAAAACGTACATATCTGCACTGCAAACTCTCCGCCCCAAAAATGTCTGCAACAACACTGATTTTTAAATCAGCGAGATCTCCTTCATCTAGGCTTCGATTCAACTGATTTTTTTTTGATGGAGTACTTTTTCATCAACAAGCCAGATCTGCAATTATATTTTGCAGATTTTTCCCCAAACCATACAGATCTGATCTGCAAATTCTCCGCCCCAAAAACTGTCTACAACACCAGTGGTTTTTAGATCAAATATATCTCCTTAATCCAGACTCCGATTTGGCTCATTTTTTTTTAACTTGGGTATTTTTCACAAAGAATATATATCTACAATTAAATTTTGTATATTTTTCCCAAAAACGTACAGATCTGATCTGCAAACTCGCTGATCCAGAAAGTTCCTGCAAAAAATAAAAAAAATAAAAATCTCCACTTTTGCCCAAGAAAGTGCACCGAGGTTATAGATTTGATCTGAAAATATATGAAAATAATACCAATATACCCAATAATAGTAAACAATCACCAAAAATAACAAGATCTGAATATAGATAGAATGTTTCTCTTTATTAATCAAACCCTTCAGGTAGGGAACCACCATATATTCACTTCTTAAGGAAGGAGAACACTCCACAAGCCATATGCATGTTCATACAATATTCCTTAACACCTCTCAACGGGGAGTCTCTAGCCTCTATATAGGCCTCATACATACAATACCATGGGTCATTACCATGGTTCCCTCAATACCCTCTATCTAATACCACGGGCTTATTACATTATTATTAACTACTTGTGGTCCTTTACATGATATGGGTTAACCACCTTATTTATTACCATGGCCCATCCCATTATTACATTATTCCCTTGGGTACCTCCCTTTGTACCCCATATTATCCCCCCTAGGTATACTGCATGATCTATCTCTCCCAATCAGTAAGATAACATTGAAATGACAATACTAAAGAAAATACTTGTTCAATACCTTGACTGAACCCTTACTAGCCACGATAGGAATTTCATCAAACATATTGAAAATGTGTAATCTACAAGTGTAATTCACAGTTCTAAGCCTAGGGGTCTCATGCTTAGCTAATAATCGTTAAGAACCATTGATTCCTCAATGCATCAACTGCCATTCCATCCATTAGGCCATAGATACATTTATCATTCAATCATAAGTAAAACATGATGAGAGCCACACATGGATGTTGTCATAAAACACATACATAACCAACATAATAGCAACAAAAAATACTCATGAAAGTATAGTCATATAAACCACATATAATCCATCAAAATTCTCATAAAAATACAAGGAGAAATAATCGTTCATTAATTATGCAAAATCCAAACCCAGGATGGCACTTCCATGTTCCACTGGTTGTAGAATGATTGAGCCAAATATCTTTTCGGCCATTAACCTACATGCCATATTCCAAGCATGAACGTGGGATCTAATAGAACACATCAATCAAAACTCATCTAGGACTTCCAGAGGCCATCCAACTCAACCCATCAAATAGTGATTCCACCTCACGGTCAGACATCACAAAACCATCATCAAATTGGTCTCCATCCAAGCCTTCCAGTGCTTCTAGAACCTTTTTTTCCAACCAAGGCTTCTAGGAATAGTAACTCAACCCACAGTTTCCATTGGGATTCCAGAGTTTTTATCCAATCAGGGCTTCCAGGACTAGTAACTGAATTCACCAAGGGCTTCCAGAGCATTTGTCCAACTAAGGCTTCCAGGACTAGTAACTCAACCCAAGCTGTTACAGGGATTTCCAGAGCGTTTGTCCAACTAGGGCTTCTGGGAACTAATAACTCAACCCATGTTAAGGAAACATGAGAACCGACAAAAAAAAAGAATGAAAATAAACCCACAATCACCATGGCTATCTACGAAATGGTAAGGCTAAGTAATCCATGTCAATCTAGGAAATTCTCCACACCAATGTCAAATCACAACAAAGAAACCACATGCATGTGCCATGCAAGCAAAAACCAGTGAAGAAAACATACATGCAACTCGGTACTGAAAGCAAGTTTTATGTATCTATTGATTGTGATGCCTCCTTGTGCCTTCCTGCTTTTCCTTTTCTTTATTTCTCCAAGAATCCAAGTATGCCACACCCTCCTAGAGTTCTCTAAGAAAAACTCTAAGTCTCCAAGAGTATGACATAGAGAATAATGAGAGAGAGCTCCAACACTGAACTGACAAAAGGTTACCAACTAATACTTAGAAGCCTTTTTATAAATGAGGCCTGTATTTTTTTCATTTTTTCATTATTTTCCTCCTCACATGCAACCTGTGACCTTTCATCTCCTTTTTCTCCTAATTTCCATTATTTTCATAAATAATTATGCCAAAAATGCCTTTCTTGTCTTTTAATTCCTTAGCCATTTCCTTTCCCATAAACAACCAAATGAACATCCCCTAGGATGTCTTTTCCAACCTTCAGCTTCGAATAAGTGTCCCATTGACCGTGGTTATTGTCTTTTATTTTTATTACATGGAATTTTCACTAAGGTTGTTACAACCTGGATATGTAGTTTTGCAAGAACGGAATGCGTAAAAGGGAACAACAACAAAATATGTATTTATTTATAAATGGGAGGATTTACCATTTCAGAATACCTGTTATGGCAGTGTTTCATTTATTATGGCAATGGTAGAGGAAATGAATGGGTGGATAACAATAAATTAATCATAGAATGAGCAGTGGATAGTTGGTGAAGGTTGGATGGTCGTTAGCTTTTGGTGGGAGCGGGAGATGGTGATTTTTGTGGGGGAGGGGGGGGGGGGGTGGGGGGTTGGGTCCTAAATGGATTAGACGTGGGCACATAGCATAAGAGATATTTTAAAAATGGTGTTTCAAACCCCTCCCCTTGGTTAAATGTCAGAGGGGCCGAGGTGGTCCGAAGTACATCTCTGCCTTTGATTTGAGCAGTAGCATGAATGTGGTGGTTGATTGATTTGCCCATGTTTACACAAAATGATAAAACATCAAATCAAGTCACCTTATTACAAAGTATGATTAATTGCCTAATTAAACTTAAAATAATTAAAAATCAATTAACCATAACATGTGAAATTTGAAATAGCATGCATTCGGTATATTTCTTGGGATTTTTCAAACTTTTTTTTGTAGGAATTTACAGGGTAAGTTCCTCAGACAGAACACCAAAGGACACCGCTCACAAACAGATCACATATCAATACACTAGTATTTTTGACGTGGTTAAAACCCTCAAAGAGGGAAACAGTCCACGGCCTGAGCCAACGTGGTTACTTCAGGTAATTTATTAATAAAAGAATGAAATCTTACATAAGCTTCTCTCATGAACAGTTAACCTACAAATGACCCTCCATGCTCTTTAAATAGAGATCATGGAACAATCGGGTGTTAAGCCACGGATCAAGTGTCAGTAATACCGAGGAGAGAATGAACCGTCGGATCACTACATATCGTGACCGTCGGATTGTAAGTTACAAAAGTGCATAGCAAAGAAACACACTTTACCTAACTCTATACTAGACCAAGTTATACTTAACTATTTCCTATGTGTCGGAATATGCTAACATCCCCCTTTAAGAACAACATGGGATAGGATTGAAGGATTTACAAATATGACACAATAGGAGAAGGAAGGAGGCACTAGAGCCTATCCCCCCTTAGTGAAAACTTCCTGAACTCCAACCATAAATCGAAGTTTAGTAAAC
>APFE031517425.1:0-13900 GCA_000404065.3 Pinus taeda
CTATCATACGCGTCAAACGGAGATCGTATGCCAAAGTTACGACCCCAGGAAATTGATGTACCAATTTACCCAAAACCGGGCCCACAATTTGGCGTTTCATCTTCTAAGGGTCGGTTTTGGAATGTGAAGGGTTTTCCATTGTTTCTCAATAATAAATAGGCCTTCGAGCCTCATTGTAACACAAGTTCGGAACAATTTAGAGACATGTAGCCGCACATCTCTTCTCAGAGATAAGCTACCATCGTCCTAGCTGGTTTATTTCCAATTCTAGTTGTAAGCATATTTCGGTATTTTCCATTAATGAAATGAGTGTTATTTCCGTTGCATCTCTTTATTTATGGTTATCGCATCTCTGTATTTATGGTTATCTCTGTAATCTATTGCGTTCCTGTTTAAATCCGGATCAAGGGAGCACTCTCAATCACCATAATTTGTTGAATTAAAAGATGAAGAAGGTTAGTTGAGTGACATATATTTTTAAAATTAGATCAAATGTAAGTATAAAATTAACATTTAAAAATATATATTTTTAATTCTAAATACTCATAACATCACATTCATAGTGGAATAAGCAACCTTCTCAAATTTTATTAATATAAATTAATTAATCTTATTTAAAATAAATTCAATCCTATAATATCTCCCCAAAGCAACTAAACAAAAAACAAAAAAATAAATAAAACAAACCACTAAAAATATATCATATCTATTAAAACCTCCAAAATCGTACTATAACATGGATTCAAACAATTTTCACTTATTAGTCCCTGCCATCTAGCAATGGCCAAGGACTATAGTAATCGGAAACCATGATGTTAACATTAGTTGACTTGTTTGTGACCTGCTTCTTAGTGCTGATTGAGGGAGTATACCGAAAGTTTTTTGGTACATAGTAATTTACTGTGTTATATTGCCTCTTCCCAAGGCGAGAGGCAAAAACATAGGCTATATTTATTTTTTCCCAATCAGTGTTAGAGAAAATCAGTGTTAAAGCAGTTTCATCCCGTTAATGCCAGCATTAGTTAACAAACATTAAATGTTATTTCCATAATATTTGGTTCATATTATGCTTCGGAAAACATTGTCTATGGTTAATATAGATGGCACACTTTTGTCAGTACACATGGCACACTTCACATGGCACACCACAGGGCTGGAACACCACATGGCTTTGTGCATGCATGGACTGGCATGGTGGCTATAGCTTTCTACATGTTCGTAGGTTGAATGCTCTGTCTTGTACATGAATGCTCTATCTTGTACAAGCTTGTGATCTAGATGTCATGCTCCCTATTAACAGGATTTGAAGGACAATTTACTGGAACAACAGTACAACTTAAAGGAGGAACTAGAGGAACCAGACAAATTGTTGCAGGAGGATCCAGAGGAACCAAAAAAATAAAAAAAATCAAATTGGAAGAGGAGCCAGCGGAACCAAAAAAAACCCAAAAATAGGCCATGTGCATGGGAACCTGCGGACAGTTCTTTAAGCGTGGCATACGCAGGATAGAATTCAGGTTGTTGCTGCAGGTGTAGCTATGCCTTCAACTAATATGCAAGGTACTCATAGAAAACACCATCTGCAATAATAAACCAGTAGAGCACTTTATTTTGTGAACTAATAATTGACATCTTGACAACAAGCTTGACTCAAACCCACCTGTTTATTTTCATTGCTACAGTGCAAGACTAACATTTCGAGTAAATCTCCTTGCTTGCTTGTGGAGAATTTTAAATACATACCAACCATTAGAAAACAAAATATAAAGGACTAGCTTATCTTTACTCTATTCTTGTTGATGTTTGCGCAGGGTTCCCTGTGCTAAACTAACAATTTATGAGGATGAGGATAACATTTTTGTTATACTAGTAGTCTGTGGACAAAATAAATTTAATTAGATGACTATTCCTACCAAACAACAGACGAAGTCTATAAATATTCAGATAAAATAAAACAATATGACAACTTTTTGAACACAATGAAAATTCTAAAGTTAAACAATACCATTTCCCATGCCCTCGCAACCATTTAGCATCCATGAACAAAAACACCAAATCTGGCTTCAGTAACATAACAACCATGATTTCTCATGGTCCATGCCAAGATACATAGTCTCCAACATATGCAAATCGCAATATCTTAAAGACTCTTAATTTATGAAATTAGATCCTCAAATGAAAAAAGATAAGATACACATTTCTCCAAAACTTCAGTCTGAAGATAACTATTATGCAACATACAGGAAACAGGTATTTCATCCAAAATGTCAGACTGAAAATATTATTAAATATTCTAGAACCGAAGCTCAAATCCCTATTAGAATATCTTACAAAAATTAGTTGTAGCATTTCAGTGTGCTATCAAAGCAAACGTAGAAATATTTGAATGAAAAAGTAAAATATAGGAGGTTACCTGCAACATCTACACATCTCTTGGCCTCCAAAGCATACTTCTCGGAACATGCATGGTTCCAGGAGGAGCTAGACTACTGACAGGCAACCCAAGACCATTAGAAGAAAGCATGTTACTAATTCTTGAAGAAACCATCCCAGGAATTCCTGCTGATCCTAATCCTGGAAATCCTGGCCTTGGCAATGCCATTCCTCTGCCAAGTCCACACATCATTTCAGTGCCATTTCCTGCTGTTGCCACTGCACAAAGTGCTATCTTCAGATTCATAATTCTTTGTAGAATCCTACTTCCATGCAAAGGAACCTACCAAGATGAGCCAAAGAAATAAGAAGAGAGAGCAAGACCAGCAGACTCAATCAGGAAATGTATGCACTGTCACACAACAAAGACACCTCAATGGAGAAACTTGTTACCTTTTCGAATTTGGTTTTGTCAGCCCTTGACTTATATGTTAGCCATGCAGAGTATGAAACCTTTGAAGAAACAAGAGTAGTGACATTGTATATGAATCAACGTCTTGTGTACTCCGAAATGCCCTGCTACCTTGGAGCTATGGGCATCTTGCAACATTGCTAATTTTCTCTCTTAGGTCTACCATTTGATTGAGATGACCATCATGCTACAACTGATGTAGGATATGTACACGAGCACTTGAAACTTCCAGCAGCATATGTTAATCTGTTCCAGTAGCATATATTAATCTGAACAAAACCGGTAAGGTGTCAAGCAGTTCTCGTTTAGGCATTGAACAAAACTGATAGGGTGCAAGCAGTTCTCAAAACTGTTAAGGTGCCAAGCAGTTCTCAAAACGACATTGTTCCAGGATTGTACATAACTGTGGATAGCAGAGCTCAGCTACTTCAGAACCGTAGCTTCTCTTCTGGATGGGTAGATAATCATGAAGAAAATAATCCTCCAGCGTTGGAAATTGCGATTTAAAATGGTGTTAGAGAAGCAAGTAGGTTTCATGAAAAATACTTTATCGTGTCAATATTTCATTTTATTTATATTAACAAATTTTTTTTTATTAAATATATAATTTTTATTTCAATTATTAAAATGAGAAATGTGACATTCGATGAGCATGATGACACCATGCAACTCTAAGAAGTTCCAACAGATGTGAGAGTCGGTGTGCATGGATGACATGTGTAGCTGTATGCAGTTCCAAGGGATGTTTCTTCTTGTAATTTTTATTTTTTTTGTGGATGTGGCTTCTGTCTTGATTTTCCTGATCCCTTCCTCATTCTTCCATATATGTGTGCTGATCACAATTAGATTATGCTTCTATGTGTGGTTGGAATTTACATCAAGATTGATGCTGGATAATCAGTTTTCTTCCTACTTCCATAACAATGTTTCTTTACCCTCTTTGATTTGCAATTCGTTAGTTCTTTATACTCCATTTTTGTTATTTATGCCTAATTACATAGCTAAAATTTGTTGTTATTTATGCCTAATTACATAGCTGAACTTTGCTGAATCTTCTTCCCAGACTCTAGAATTTCAGCATTGAGCGTCTTTAGTGGGTTCCTGTTTGTTATTCCAAGGCAAAGGTTCTATTTTCTAATTTGGTTTCTTTGTAAAGGATGGGCAACACATTTCAAATTTGTTAAACTCTCTCTTTTGGGAAAGTGCCCGTAATTCTATTGAAACTATGCTTATTAATATTGGTATGTATATATATTAGTTGGGTTTCTCTAGTGTTTCTGATTTTTGTTTTTGGTTGTATGCAGACATCTAAAGACTCCACGGATTTGAATTTGTATTGTGAGTACAAGTGGATAAGGAATGGAAGCTGCTGATTACCTTTATGGTTTTTCTATTTCATTTGATCATTAGGAATTTTCAAAGTTTGATCGACAATGAATTATTTTGAACTCTTTAGGGTAAACTACCTCCTCCACTGTTTCTGTTTCGATCCCCATTTGTTGCTTGCCCTCATTGAGATGAGAGCACATGGTGGCATCACTGAGAACAAAGGATTTATTTTTGTTTTTGAGGGAGTTTCCAATGAATTCTAGTTTTCTGGCTCACCATCCAGAACTAATGTGCATGTGGACAGAGACAATTGCATACACTAGGTTCTACTCTCCCTGCTAAAAATCAAATTCCTTATTTATTAACAAGTATACATATGTCTAAAAGGAAGTCCAGTGGGAAATTCATAGATCATCTTTGAACCTTAGCTATTTCGATTAAGTACTGAGTCAGGTCTGGCAACTATGTTCAACAGAATCTCTGAAGACTTTTCTATTGCGACAGAGAGCTTGCTCCTACGCTTGTGATAGGATCATCTACGGGCCTTTGTGGCCTGAGGAGATAATAATTTCTTATTTGACTCAAACCGATCGTCCTTTGGTCTTCAACAGCTAATAATAATCTTTTCTCAATTTGTGTTTACATCCATGAACAACCATTTTCTCATAGTTCCTTAATATCCAAAGAATCGAATTTCAAATCCAAGGCCCGCGTTACAAAATCCTCGTTGTCTTGTTGCAAATTTCTCTCATCTAATTAATCCATGGTTGATCCATCTATTCCAGTTTTATTGGGTTCCACTTCGGTTACAGTTTGATGTGCCAAATCCTTCAGGTACTTCTCCAATCGCCAAATAATATAAGTGTCAAACCCTTTGCTGCAAGTTTCAACTTGTGTTACATAATCAGTTTAGACTCTCGAGTATTTTGTTTCTCTGTGTTATCTGCTAGTTTGATGGCCATGTTCAACAACCTATCAATTGCCGAAATAATAGAACAGTGTACGTTATTGGCATAACAATGCAATTACCCAATACTGATGCAAATTTCTTCTTGTATTCAACGTTTTCTTGATTTCTTGGTGACTTCTGCAATCAAGGTCAGTCATCGAACAAGCATGAGAAGGGAAGTTACAGTGGTCTCTAGTGGAGTTCTAGGACAATTTTGACAACCAAATTACGAGCACCAGTAGAATATGATATAGTTCTGGATATTCTTTCTTCTTACTGCTTTTAGCATCTTGCACAACTATAATTATATTTCTCTCCTTTTTAATGGCCTTCATATGTAGAGGAACTTATTCATATTCTCTCTTTTATTTCATTTATTATTCTTTTCAATCTATTAGTTACTCCCTAGAGCATTATTTCAACCTTTTGTCCTTTGGGAGAACTAAAGGAAATTGTCTCTAATGTATCCAAAATTCAAATACAGAGATTTATACTCTACTATCTTTCTTTTTCCTTTTCATTAGAAGAGGAGGGTTTCTTAGTCATTAAAGCTTAATTTGGATTATCTTAAAAAAAAGGCAGTGGGAAAATCTCCAGGAGGCTTATGTACAATCAAAAGGTTACGTTACATCATATTAAACCAAAAAACCTAGTTTCATCAATCCATGGCCGAAAACAAGATAATGGTCACTAGTGTTGCCTAAGATACTTCATCGCTTCCATGATGGGTCTCTAAAAGTCTTTTCAAAATTCAGTAGTAATGGATTATGTAAAATTGATCTACATATCGCATTTTTTTCATAAACCATGAAGATGTTTTGTTTATGCATTTTTTGTGTAACTGTTTTAGTCATGTGTCCTAAATTTCTCATGGCATTGAATCTATATTAATTTGCAAATTGTATAGTATACCACAAGGATCTTTTTAATGCAAAGATCTTGATAACATCAGATAACTTATTGTATATCTCATTGAAAGACCACAACTATAAAAACATCATTAGCAGGTCTTTGTTATAAAAAGGTTTGTTTTTGTGGAGTGAATTGTGTGTATTAGCTAATTTCATTGATGTGTGGATAGTTCTCTCACAATGAACTGTGTATATTCAATTCTCTAAGATCTGGTGAAAGCAGTATGCAGGAGTGGCACTTTCTCAGCATCTAGTTCACATTTATTGCTATAATGAGACTCGTGAGTTAAGGCAACACCTTGAGGTAATGAACTGTGTATATTCAATACTTTAATGTCATATCAACACTGCAATGTATATCAATGTTGGAGCATTTGTAGGTAGATTAAAGCTGGAACCGTTCATTAATATAACCTAACATGCAGGAGTGGCACTTTCTCAGTAGTGAGTTGAGGCAACACCTTGAGGTCTGTATTCTAGATCAAAAATATGTTACATATTGTTGTAGTTCTTTTCTGGAAACATCGTTATAAGTGACAATGGTAATGCAACATTGCATATTAATGCACATATTGAACTAATTTTACAAAGTCTACAAAGTCAAGCACATTCTCTGTTTCACAATTAATTTGTTCTGCAACTCTAAATCTTCAAATGATTACAAACAATAAGTCTCTGTTTCAAATGACATGCTTTGTTTCAATATCTGATTTATATATGATCATTTTCTAACTATGACTCCATAATACGATTTATAGAAATCTCCTTGGATCCTCACATGATAAGAACACCTGGAGACAATACTTCCTCGTTGAGGAAATACAACGAAAATTTATATGCCTCAGAAAATTGTTTAAACATTATCTCGTTCAGTCAGCCTTCAATCAATTGGGGATAACCATAAAGGAGTTCTTTGCTTGGCAGTGGTATTTTGAAGTTTGGTATCAAAACTGTGCATTGGCTTTTGCCTTTTGATGACTTTCTTGTTGATTGTGGCTCTACAAGCTTCGTTGCATATCATCCTCCTCTGTCCAATAGGTCCCAAAAAACATGCTAGAGCCTCCTTAGTCATGGATTTCCTGAACTTTGTTGGGTGACACCAAAGTTGAATGAAGGTCCCTGTGCAACCACAGATGGGCCATGGAAGCGTTGGCCAATTAATTCTTGTGTTCTTGATACAAACAGCTCAACACAAGTTGCATCAGGGGACAGCAGTACTGAACATAAAGGTATGTCGGTCACTTCTATAGTGAGAGGTTTGGTTGCTATGGGCTTGCTTGCCTTCAAGGGTTTATACAATACCGGGAATGAAGTTTCACGTGATATAAGAAAGGTTTAGGAGCTTTTATTTAAAAAAATAAAAAAGAAGATTCAAAATGGTAAAGATAAATGCCAAATTTTCCCTCTATTAGCACAAGCAACTTCTCTGGAGGACATGGTTAACATTTGGGTATATGCCACACAGAGCTTGGAAACATTACTGCATTCTTGTAGTGGATCCTTCTTCATGTACAAGGAAAGGTCATAGTTAAACTCCCAAGGGCTTACTGATATTAACATTGGTGGTCATGAGGAATTGAATGTTCAAGCAACCTCTGATCCTTTTCCAATTTCTTATTTAAATAACGAAAAAGGTTATTTTCGGTAACACCTCAAGCCCAAATGTTTATAAACCTGGGATTTATGGTCCTGCTACAAGCATAATTGGGATAGAGATATCAAGTCCAAGATCTCTGTTAGCAAACAATGTTGTTTTGTAGGAATGTTGTCAACCGATCTTTCCCCTAGTTTGTGACCCCAATAAATTTTCTTTGCGCGGAGCCTCTGTAGCCCAGAATAATGTGGACTCAGGTGACACTATTAAAAAATCTACTCAGGAAGCAACTGTGGCAAGGCCGGCTAGGTTTTGCAGGATGATCAATGAACAGTATCTAAGGTTGATCCATTTGATGGTTATCCAACATCTAAGGTATCTAATATACACTGAGTCAAAAGGATCTTGAATTTCATACAACAAATTTTGCATTATGCATATGTGTATTTGAATTGCAAGTTGCATAATGACCAAATAAGAAACATGTTCAGAGCATATGATTTACTATTATTTTCTGTACTGTAGAATTCACTGCTAACTGCATGATGAAACCCCTATATTCTTTCTTCTTACTGCTTTTAGCGTCTTGCACAACTGTAATTATATTTCTCTCCTTTTTAATGGCCTTCATAGCTAGAGGAACTGATTCATATTCTCTCTTTTATTTCATTTATTATTCTTTTCAATTTGTTAGTTACTCCCTAGAGCATTATTCTGACCTTTTGTTCTTTGGGAGAACTGAAGGAAATTGTCTCTAATGTATCCAAAATTCAAATACAAAGATTTATGCTCTACTATATTCCTTTTTCCTTTTCATCGGAAGAGGTGGGTTTCTTAGTCATTAAGGCTTTATTTGGATTACATTAAAAAAAAAAAGGTAGTGGGAAAATCTCCAGAATTGTGTAACACCTTCTGATCTTAGTGATATAACCTACCATGCAAGAGTGGCACTTTCTCAACATCTAGTTCACATTTATTGCTATAATGAGATTCCTGAGTTGAGGCAACACCATGAGGTTTGTATTCTAGCTCAAAAATATGTTACATTTTGTTGTAGTTCTTTTCTGGAAACATTGTTATTAGTTCACATGTCTTGTCACACAAGACTATAATCATGTCTTTTATTTGCTTTTCATAGTTCTCTGCAATGAACTGTGTATATTCAATACTTTAAGGTCTGGTGAAAGCAATCTTCAAATCTAGTATCATAGATATAACCTACTTTATTAGCTGTATAGAGTTTTGGATGTCTCATACTTATTTCATGTTATGTTCAAGCCGCTCTTTCAAAAGAATTAGTGTCAATGACCTTAATTCAAAAGCACATTCATAATAACATTGTTTTCCTCTCGCACCAACAGTGCTTACAATTTTAATACCAATTTTGCTCGTAATACCAACTCAATTCTCCTTGCAAAATCAACTCAATGCTGCCTGTAATACTTTTACCAAAAAGTTGCAACCAACTTTGTTTGCACTATCAAAACAATGCAATGTCAATGCAATATCAACGCTGCAGTGTATATCACTACTCAATGCTCCTTGCAATCAACGCTGCAATGTATATCACTCTTGGAGAATCTGCAGGTAAATTAAAGCTAGAACTGTTCATTGATATAAGCTAGCATGCAAGAGTGACACTTTCTCAGGATCTAGTTTGGTCAACCTTCAATTTATTCGGGATAACCATAAAGGCGTTCTCTACAAAAGTGTTCCAGTTGAGGCAACACCTTGAGGTCCATATTCTAGCTCAAAAATATGTTACATATTGTTGTAGTTCTTTTTTGGAAGCATCGTTATAAGTGACAATTGTAATGCAACATTGCAGATTAATTCACATATTGAACTAATTTTACAAAGTCTACAAAGTCAAGCACATTCTCTATTTCACAATTAATTTGTTCTGCAACTCTAAATCTTCAGATGATTACAAACAATAAGTCTTTGTTTCAAATGACATGCTCTGTTTCTATATCTGATTTATATATCATCATATTCTAACTATGACTTCACAATATGATTTATAGAAATCTCCTTGGATCCTCAAATGATAAGAACACCTGGAGACAATACTTCCTCGTTGGGGAAATACAAAGAAAATTTATATGCCTGAGAAAATTGTTTAAACATTATCCCATTCAGTCAACCTTCAATCGATTGGGGATAACCATAAAGGCATTCTCTACTTGGCAGTGGTATTTTGAAGTCTGGTATCAAAATTGTGCATTGGCTTTTTCCTTTTAATGAATTTCTTGTTGATTCTGGCTCTACAAGCTTCGTTGCATATCACCCTCCTCTGTCCAATAGGTCCCAAAAAACATGCTCTACATCCTTAGTCATGGATTTCCTAAACATTTTTGGGTGACACCAAAGTTGAATGAAGGTCCCTGTGTAACCACAGATGGGCCATGGAAGCATTGGCCAATTAATTCTTGTGTTCTTGATACAAACAGCTCTACACAAGTTGCATCAGGGGACATCAGTACTGAACATAAAGGTATGTCGGTCACTTCTGTAGTGAGAGGTTTTGTTGCTATCGGCTTGCTTGCTTTCAAGGGTTTATAAAATACTGGGAATGAAGTTTCATGTGATATAAGAAAGGTTTAGGAGCTTTTATTTAAAAAAAATAAAAAAGAAGATTCAAAATCGAAAAGATAAATGCCAATTTTTCCCTTTATTAGCACAAGCAACTTCTCTGGAAGACATGGTTAACATTTGGGCATATGCCACACAGAGCTTGGAAATATTGATGCATTCCTATATTGGATCCTTCTTCATGTGTGAGGAAAGGTTAGAGTTAAACTCCCAAGGGCTGACTGATATTAACATTGTTGGTCGTGGGGAATTGAATGTTCAAGCAACCTCTAATCATTTTCCAGTTTCTTATTTAAATAACGAAAAAGGTTATTTTCGGCAACACTTCAAGCCCAAATGTTTTTAACCTGGGATTTATGGTCCTGCTACAAGCATAATTGGGACAGAGATATCAAGTCCAAGATCTCTGTTAGAAAACAATGTTGTTTTCTAGGAATGTTGTTGGCTGATCTTTCCCCCAATTCGCGACCCCAACAAATTTTCTTTGTGCGGAGCCTCTGTAGCCCAGAATAATGTGGACTCGGATGACACTATTAAAAAATCTGCTCAGGAAGCAACTGTGGCAAGGTCAGCTAGGTTTTGCAGGATGATCAATGGAATAGTATCTAAGGCTGATCCATGTGATGGTTATCCAAGATCCAAGATATCTAATATACACTGAGTCATAAGGAAGCTAGCATGCAAGAGTGGCACTTTCTTAGCATATGGTTCGGTCAACCTTCAATTGATTCAGGATAACCATAAAGGCGTTCTCTGCAAAAGTGTTCCCAATTCAGTTTGACAGAATATATTTTTTCCGTGACTTGTATTATTTGCATTCTCAGACTGAACCTACTCAATGCAAGGACTTACTGCGTTGCAGCCTCCCTTGTTAACATTTAAAACAAGAAGAAGGATTAAATGGCAACATGTTCTCATCTATTTCACTTATTAACATTTAAAACAACAAGAAGCGTTAAATGGAAACATGTTCTAATCCATATTCATATATCTTATATGAGATATTTTAATTTTATATTAAAAAATATAATTTACTATTGAAAAAAACAAATTATAAGATTATATTCAGTGAGATAAGATTGTATTTATTGAGAAGAAGATGTTTATTTGTTCTTGTTCGAATGAATATACTAATTAATAGTTTATTTGGAATAAGTTTTTGGAGCATACATGTTCTAATCCATCTCACTTGTTAACATTTAAAACAACAAGAAGGGTTAAATGGCAGCATGTTCTAATCCATCTTCACGTGTCTTATGTGAAATATTTTAATTTTATATTAAAAAGTATAATTTACTATTGAAAAAAACAAATTATAAGATTATATTCAATGAGATAAGATTGTATTTATTGAGAGAATGATGTTTATTTGTTCTCGTTCGAATGAATATATTAATCAGTATTTTATTTGGAATAAGTTTTTGGAGCGTACAGTAGACTGTAATATGGTATTGTATCAAGGTATTTTGTGGTAAAAAAGTTATGGGTGTAAAATTTTGTGGGCAAAATTCAAACATGCTCTCTAATAGGGCAAAAAATAAGACAGAAATAACATTCCCTTCACACCATTGATCTTTCATTGCTTTGGATTTGATATCATATTAGAGTTGAAGACTCAATACAAAAGAATTATTGATTGTATTCTACATATTGAAATTTATACATGAATCTAGTGAGAGAATCTACAAGGATTTCACTAACTATTATTTATTTTCTACTTAAACTTGTTGACTATCAGCTTCTACCGGCAATATAGAATAGTTATCACCACCATGGGAAAAATGGTCGTGATTATTATTTTGAAAAGTTCAACATCAGAATCATGTATAGAGGGACATCTTTAGGAGCCTATGGTGGAGGCAGAATTCCATCCTACTATGCAATCCATGTTTATAGTCTACATAAGAAGCAATTGTTGATGAGGTGGGGTTGGTGAACCTTGTTGATGCCTTTGGAAACTACTCATGTGCTACATTTGTTGTTGGATGAACATAGGGTCTACAACAATGAGGCGAGGCAGCTGTAAATCCCCAGTCTCCTCTCTCTGTT
This sequence comes from Pinus taeda, assembly GCA_000404065.3. Taxonomy (NCBI): domain Eukaryota; kingdom Viridiplantae; phylum Streptophyta; class Pinopsida; order Pinales; family Pinaceae; genus Pinus; species Pinus taeda. The sequence goes on from APFE031517425.1 coordinate 12,273, forward strand.
GTTTCAAATTCATCTGAATCTATGGATTCAAGCCCGTTCATTAGATATATTGAATTCTGATGGGGTATATGTTGAGAATTTATATTGAGTTCAATGGAAAGTGTTTTATTTTTTGCTCGGCCAAAACCTTTACCGACTCCAGTGTTAGAACATTAATCACGATGACGCCAACCATTGTTCCCTGATCAGCAGGAGTCGATAAGAAGTAAATTTTAATCGGTGGAGATCACTATTGATTCTTCGACTCATGGATATAAAATAATAGTGATGGTAATGAAATAACCAATCACATTCATAGAGTCTTCATATTTCTGTCATGGTATCATAACGTAGGTGAGAAGTTGTGAGGCCACTAAGGGTAAACCTAAGGGCGTGTGAGCTCGGAGCTAAAGTTGTGGGCTTGGTAGTATGCAAAGTTGTGGGCTATGCGGTGTGAGGAGTCCTAAGGCTTTGTGGTGTGGCTTTGTGTAAGCCTGAAGCCGACGTAGAAGAGCGGCCTAGAGAACTCATGGCATGTGAACAAGCTATTGAGCTGATTGCTCTCAGGTTGGAAAGTCGTCATGCCTGTTCGTAGAGATGTTATGCTCTGTCACATGGCCAAGTGTTAGTTGCTATACATGTGGAAAGGCCAAGTGTTAGCTACTATGCATGTCGAAGGAGTAGTAGTCGTGAGTAAGAGGAGAGATAACCCATGTGTTTGGAGTGGCCACCTGTGTGTTTGGTATTGTGCTATGTGCGTGGGACACTAAAGCATTGAAGAACGCCAACAAAGATAAGTTATGTGATTGTAAAAGGTCGGAGTTGATCCAGATTTAAACAAGAACACAAAAAATTACAGACATAACCATAAATACAGATATCCAATAGAAATAATACTTCATTTCATTAATGTAAGACACTGAAATATGCCTAGTAATAGAATGGACATAAACTAGCTCAGGCAATGGTAGCGTATCTTTGAGAAGAGATGGGGTGGCTACATGCCTCTTAACTATGTTATAATGAGGCTCGAAGTCCTATTTATTGTTGAGAAACAATGGAAAACCCTAAACATCCAAAAACCTAACTCTAGGAGATGAAGCACCAAACTATGGGCCCCGTTTGGGTAAACTGGTACATCAACTTCCCGAGGTCGTAACTTTGGCATATGATCTTCATTTAATGCGCACAATACCTCATTAGAAAGATCTATTCGAGCAATACAACTTTTGAGTGAGAAACATTGGTCCATGAACCCATGTTGCTCCTATGTTTCCCAAAAAACATTGTTTAAGGCCTCAAAACAACGCTAAAAGTTCAAGACCTGAAAAACTGCTAAAAATAGTAAATTGTGCTACAATTAAGGAAACTGAAAAACTAAAAGAAACAATGGTGGGAATCCAAGTGGAATTGGCGAGTGGCCACCAATATCCACCTGAATCATTCCTCTCCCGTTAGGAAGAAATGGTCCCCATTGCGTTGAGTTCCCCCACGAAATGAGGAAACTTCTATTGAACTTGGTCCCTGGTGAGCCACTTGCCCTGGTGAAGGAGTTGGCCTACCTTGACAACTCGATACAGTTGGATCTTCTGCTAGCGATTGTGCTTGATATATGTGTCCATGATCCGATCAGTTTCATCTTGTTCCAT
>APFE031517438.1:5577-16550 GCA_000404065.3 Pinus taeda
GTTTATTTCCATTCCTATTTGTAAGCATATTTCAGTATTTTACATTAATGAAATGAAGTATTATTTCCACTGCATCTCTGTGTTTATGGTTATCTCTATAATTTGTTGTGTTCCTGTTTAAATTTGGATCAATGCTGTCACAATATTAGTGAGTTTATAAAGAATACGAGAATTTTATTTCAAATTTGACAAGCAACGAAAAAATTAGAGAATTTACCAACTCACTACAATCCTCACTCCTTTCAATTACATTGACTCGAAGCTAACAATCCAATTTTTCTTTCCTAGCAAGGGACTCTACATGATCACAATGGAGATTAAAATTGATCCTATTTCAACCATTAAGAAATCAAATTGCTTCAAAAGAAGGGATGAGTCTTATGGGATACTATGTTTGTCGATCTCCCCTGAATCATTATTTCATGTAGAAGGTTGACATCTCTCATCATTTTGGGATAAATTGCAGGTGTTGTTTTGCAAGAAAGATGAGTTGAGAGGACATTAGTTAGAGAATAATTAGATTTCATTGGATCAAAACAACTTCAAGACCCTAAATGGATTATTTTCTGAGTTCAAGACTTTGATGACTTAGGTAAAAGCTTTGGCAGAGATTGCAGAGCTAAAAATACACAAAGAGTGAATTCAAAATTCCCAAAGGAGAAAACAACTCTTCTCATCATTAAATAACAATTAAATAAAGTACATAGGAGATAAGGAAACAAACAACAATTAATAACTAGAGAAAGTCCCAACTAAACTCAACTAACTAAACTGAATCAAAACTAACTATTACACCTACCATACAAAAATATTAATGCTATGAACACCCCCTCCTTATCTCAACTATTACAATTATTAGCACTTATAATGCCCAAGTTCTCTCTTTGAAATTCAAATACGTTTTTTCCCAATGGTTTTGTAAAAGTATCTCGAAGCTGATCTTGTGATCCACAAAAATCAAGAAATATATCCCCATCATTGACAAGATCGTGAATGAAATGAAAGTGTGTGTCAATATTCTCTCCCTTTTTGTGAAAGACATGATTTTTGGATAAAGAAATGACAAAGTTTTTATCATAGAAAATAGGAGTTGGCTCCTTTTTAACATTTGAAAGATCCTTTAATAGCCTTCTCATCCATACTATTTGACAAGTTGTTGAAGTTGCAGCTACATACTCTACCTCTGCAGAAGCTATTGAAACAATGGGTTGTTTCTTAGAGGCCCATGAGATCATATTTGTGCCCAAGTGAAAAGCATACCCTGAGGTGCTTTTTCGGTCATCTAAACTTCTTGCATAGTCATTATTTGTGTAGCTTGAAAGTGATAAATCTTTAGAATGTGTGTAGAACAAGCTATAGTCTAGTGTCCCTGAAACATATCTTACGATTATTGTTGCAACCTTCTAATGGGACTTCTTGGGTGATTCCATATATCTGGAAACAAAACTAGCTGCAAACATGGTGTCAAATTTAGTTGTCGTGAGATACAAGAGAATACCAACTAGACTTTTATACAATCCAGATTCAATTGATTGTCCTTCATCTTATTCACTCAGTTTGATGCCTAGAGTTATTGTAGCATCAACTAGTTTGTGATTGATCCCTGTCACATTCCTTTGATTTCATGCTTCTTTGGTCATGATAGTTTTGTAAGCAACACATTGAGCAGCTTTGTGTCCAAAATTATGACATGAGAAACATTGACCATTAAAGAAGTTCCTGCAATTATCAAATCTACTAATCTATTGCTTGTAAATTCTATTGATATTTATCTTTGAAGCAATTTGAGTATGATTTACCGAAGGTTGATTATGCCTTTTGTTCATCCTTGAAGTAAATTGAGCCTGATTCACCTGGTGATCTGCTTTATGCCTTTGCTGACGATTTTCAAATTGTTCACTGCTCTTTGCTGCATCAAGATAGCTTTTAGTGGAGGTTGAAGGCTTCTGTGATTGAAAAAGAGTTGATTTTAAATCAGTGATATCTCCCTCATTCGAACTCCGATTTAGCCGATTTTTTTTTCCACAAGCAATCCAAGTCTACTATTTATTTCTAAAAAAAATTTACAAAAATTTTCAGATTTGCTCTACAAACTCTCAGCCCAAAACTCAAAACTTTGAAATCTCCTCTCAGTATATTGTTCTCTCCTTGATCACCTGTGCTCTGATACCATTTAGAATTTTGTAGAATTTTTCTATATATCAGCTAGCTTTGATACCATGTAGAACTTTTTCTACAAATCAGCTAGCTCTGATACCATGTAGAAATTCCCACTGTAGATCACCTAGTAATGCAATTTACTAAAGAAAAACACTTGATCTACTCCTAAAACCAATTTAGAAAAAGCTTAATCGAACATGAGCAACATCAATAAGAAAACATATAACTAATATGGAGAAATCAAACACACATAACACAGAAGAATTTACCAGGGGAAAGCACCTGCATAAATCCCCATCTTTGTATTATCATAAAAGTGGAAATATAGTCTGGATTACACAAAGCCTTAGCTCGGAAGCTATCCAGCTCTCAGTACAATCCCTCTATTTCTCATAGACAGTCAAACACTTCTCACAAACCTTCTCCTTTACCCTCCAAGCCTCCTATTTCCTTGTGCAGTTTCCTTGGGGTCCAGTGATGTCACATGTGTGAATTGGCCTCTTCACACACTCACTAACCTCTGATCTAACTACACAAACGTGAAGGAGATCAATCTTAATCGTGGATGAGCTTCCTTTATAGGAAAAATATTCATCCAACTGATAGTACATTGTCCCTTCCCTGATCTCAACTGGGTCTTTGATAGAACTGACATGCATGAGTTATCCATGAGTGAATACACAGTTATCTGAAAATAATAGTTGTCACATGCATGCAAGCATCAAAAAACTATATCTCATTAATTTAACAACTTGTTAAATTAATCTAACTGAACTTCACTAAGTTAAACTAAGTCAACTGATCCTCTCAATATAGAACTCATCCTTAATTCCTCAACCAGTGGAGCAAATCAAGAACACATTCTCGAATGCATGGACAAATAATTGCATGTTCTCACAAAGACTTCAAGTTTGCTTTTCCTTAACTAATTAACTCATGGAGATTAATTAATTAATATTTTAAACTACTAGTAAGACCAAATTCGTTTTTACTTCCTATAGTTAGACCAGGGATTGCTAAAAATGGGAAGGGACCCAGAAATGCTATTTTTAGAAGATTCTATTTTTAGTAGTTTCACCTCTCACCCAAGCTGGCGAAACTTCTCATTGACCAAATTGCTATTTTTAGACATGCTATTTTTAGCAATTCCTAAATTTAGCATTTCTTGTTGCACATTTTTCAACAAAAACTATTTTTTTTAATTTTACTTTTGTCTTATCTCCTTATAGGATTACTCAAATTTAAAGTATGGAAACTTGTTTAATCCATCGAATACCTAGTATGTAAACTTCTAAGAAGACCCACATTGATAAAAATTTAAGATACATTAAAAAACATGTTCAACACATTTTTTTAATGTATCTTCATTTTTTATCAATGTGGGTCTCCTCAAAAGTATGCATAATGGGTACTCGTTGGACATGGAATTTAATTCCACATCCAATGGGTGTCTACACTTGAAATTTGAATAAACCTATAAGGAGATAAGCCAAAAATACAATTTTAAAAAAAACAAAACAAAACAAAACAAAAAAGCGTTTTTTTCTTTATTCCCTCCAAAACATTTACATGTGCCTCTTTACAAATTTAAATGATTTTGATTTCTTTACATATTATGTAAATGACAATTTCATGGGCACTTTTAGGCTGAAATTTCTTCTAATGAAGTGTTAACAAATTTCAGACAACCAAAGAACCCACCCTTCTATGTCTCCGTGAATATTTTGATAAGATAGCTAATTGTTGTCTAAGAGATGGAGGTTCTTTCCCAAATGTTATGTCCAAAACCATCATGGAAATACTGGGACTCACATGTACTAATGAAATTCCCATAAATATGTTAGCCTTCAAGAAGAAAACCATCATTGGAGAAATTAGTGATCTTACTTTACTATTGTGTTCTCATCCTGAGATCCACACAACATGTAATGTTCAATTAATTGATACATCGGTTGGTAATTATTCAATCATTCTTGCTAGAGACTAGAAATCACTGGTTGGTGGTTATTATTCCTGTGATGGATCTCATCTCATCATTCCTAAAGTTCCCAAGAACATAATTATATATAGGAAAGAAAGAATAACCCCTTACATTTAAAATCTTCCCCAACCATTAGTTAAATATATCGAAGAGGACCTTGGAATTTATTCAATATTTAATGAAGAAGAAGTTAGTCACCAAGTTGTTGTCAATATCACCCCTGATTCAAATTTAATTTAGCATATGTTCTTTTATGGGGCATCATCATAAGAAGCCAATGGGGTTGGTATTCTTCTGTAAGACAATTTTGGAAAATAATATTCTTATTCTTACCTTTTGAATTTATCTTGTACAAAAAATGTAGCATAATTTGAGACTTTGTTACTTGGGTTAAATAATGCCTTTTTCCTTGGAATTCAAAATTTTTCAACCTTCGGAGATTCTAAATTAATTTTCAACCCAATCAAAAGAATTAATGCTCCTTCAAAAAATTTAATGAGGTGTTATATAACCCTTGCTTGGGATGCAAAATTAGAACTTAAAAGTTTCAACATCACACATATGAACCAAAGGGTTAATGTTATTGATGACCATCTAGCAATGTACGTTGCAAGGCATAAATATTTTGATTCGATGAACAAACCTGATTGCATTGTAATGATGTTGTATATACCTCACCTCCCTGATAATGAAGAATCCTAGCAAGTCTTTGATGATGACTAGGATATTTTGAATTTTTTCATAAACAATACTAAAGAATCATCCCAAATTATCAATATTGACCAAAAAAAATATCCTAAAGGCTTGGTTCCTTTAAAATATGTTTTCTCTCCTAATGATGCAGCTAAAATCTCCTCATCCAACAAACCACTTCATAAAACCTCTGATAAAATTGTGCAAGTGAATATTGGAATTGATGATAACCCTAAAATGTTGCATGTTTCTGAATCTTGTACCTAAGAAGAAACTGATCATTCATTTCGACTCTTTTGAAAATTTTCTAACACCTTTGAATGGTCGTAGAGTGACTTAAAATTTTTTCATGCGACTCTCATTTCTCGTGCTATACTGATCAAGGCTGATTTTCTCATGCAGGTTAGCCTGCAAACCCCAGAATCTTAGTCTACCATGCATTTAAATATGCATTTCAACTTTTCCCAAATTAACACCCCAATATCTGGCAAATTTCTACCATTTGTAATCTCAATTAATATGCGGAAGCTTACCTTTCATTTCCTAGCAAATTCACACAATCATTTCCAAATACAAACCATACTCTCATAACCCAAAGACTTAGATTTTATCCTCACTTCAATGCACTCAATTCAGTACTTGGAAAGTATAAAAACCCAATTTTGATGTGCCCACATCTTCATTGATTCTGGCCTTAACATATGAACTAGTTAAGAAAATAAAAAACCAACGCTTAGCTCATAAATTCCAATATTATGCGCCCTTGCCCTTTCAAAATCACATCATATTCAAAGTATGCACATTTCCAGACTCTGTCTACCCACTATTATTCAGCTCTCTGCAATAATCTGCGTCCTTTATTAAAACATTCAATCGACTTCATTCCAGTGCTATCCAATTGATTCCCCCCGCAACTATGAAACATTCAAACATATATAAACGCAGTATTGGATTTAATAATGCTGGCTATTCTGCAAAATAATTCTGAAGTGACAACCATCCTTCCAGCAAGCAAATGAATTCTGCGTTAATTAACATTCCAGCAACAAGATCAGTTCAGGGTTAACGCATTCATTAATTTCTGGTTCCATACCCCAGCAGATCGATTTTAAAACTATGCTATTTAAATTATGCCAACAAATTACACTCGGGCCATCATCAATTAACATAAACAACGTCCAATTTAACACTTCAAACTATGCATTCATTCTGGCCCATTCTAATGATAGCGTTCAAGACACTCATAGACTCGTAGACTCGATTTCAAATGGGAACAACGTAAACAAGGATTTAAATCCACAATTTATGCAATGCTCATTCAAACACAACGATTTGTTCAAACTGTCAATCGACCATACCACCACCTCCAACGCTTTTGCAGAAGTTAACTCGAGCCTTCTTGGTTTATTATGAAACTCACAGTTTCACTGGCACTCTCTTCCTTTCATTACAGATCGATATAAACAACCATTCACTCACCAAAAATAAGCTCTCACATGGATTTAACAATTTTCATATTAACATCAATCCTTCCAACTATTGAGTATAAATCGATCTTACAAATTCAGTGGATCTCTCTAATGATTGATACCTCAATTTATACACATACAACTTTCACAATCAACTAGTGTATATATATATAATTTGAAACAAAACAAATTACTTACAAACTTTTGTTGGCCAGATATTTGGAATTGATGGCCCTTTACAAACTGCCCGAAGGCGTCCAAGCAGAAAACCTCTCACTCCCTACTCACACTCACTCACAATCTCCTTTTTTTCCATGCCTTGGAGGCTTGATGAATTTATACAATTTTAAAAATAATCTAATTTAATGCTCAATCCCCTTAATATCTCAATATCACTAAAATATCTCAACAAATCCTATTATCTAGAATCTTATCCCTTTATCTCCTTAACTAACCAAATTCTCTTATATCCTTTTATTTAATAAAAGGATATTTACAAAATCCTCACTTCCTCCTATTTTATTTAAAATAACAAATTAATTAATAAAATATTAAAAATTGTCAAACCCCCTTTTCTAACATATTTACAAATAAAAATGCCCTTGATGCTCTTGCATCATTTGTTCATTCAACTTGTCCTGGCGATGAAACACACTGGTTGGTTCGAAACACATCAACAAATGAAATATAATGTGATTTACGCCGAAAATCCTCTCATAAACTTAATATGGATCACAGAAGCCTCAATTCAACAATTGAATCCCTACAAGGAAAAGCCATTGCAACTAAGGTTCACCAATTTGAACAGGCATGCTTGTAGGTTTCCAAGTTGAAGATAGATCTGGTGTTTCTTAAAAGATGCAGAGACTCCACCGTTGGATGTCCTGCTCTATCTATTTAACAAGCAAAGTAAGATCTGTTCATTCAACTTGTCCTGACGATGAACCACATTGGTTGGCTTGAAACACGTTGACAAATGAAATATCATGTGATTTACGCCGAAAAATATCTCATAAACTTAATATGGATCATAGAAGCCTCAATTCAACAATTGAATCCCTGCACGGAAAAGCCATTGAAACTAAGGTTCACCAATTTGAACGGGCACGCTTGCAGGTTTTGAAGTTGAAGACAGATCTGGTGTGTCTTAAAATATGTAGAGACTCTGTCATTGGATGTTCTGCTCTATCTATTTAACATGCAAAGTGAGATATTTTCATTCAACTTGTCCTAATGATGAACCACACTGGTTGGTTCGAAATGCATCGACAAATGAAATATCATGTGATTTATGTCGAAAAATCTCTCATAAAATTAATATGGATCATGGAAGCCTCAATTCAACAATTGAATCCCTGCACGGAAAAGCCATTGCAACTAAGGTTCACCAATTTGAACGGGCACGCTTGCAGGTTTCGAAGTTGAAGACAGATTTGGCATTTCTTAAAAGACGCAGAGACTCCACCATTGGATGTTCTGCTCTATCTATTTAACATGCAAAGCGATATCTATTCATTCAACTTGTCCTGACGATGAACTACATTGGTTGGTTCAAAACGCGTTGACAAATGAAATATCATGTGATTTATGCCAAAAAATCTCTCATAAACATCAAGTTTTTTTTCTTCGAAAATAAGATATTTAAAATTTACCATTGGATAAACTAGTTTAGAGAAGAGCTACGAAATATATAATATATATTATATATATATTTATCAATAAAGCTAATCACTGACATAACAACTTTATAATGTTTTATAGGAGAGAAGTGGATCTTTTGTCGAGCATTGATTAAATAATTATTTTAATTGATATAGGAACTTTAGTTCACTATTCAAAGATACCATGGTGAACTCCTATGGTAGCATCTACGAGCTTTCCTTTATTTAACATGACATTCTGCGAGACATGACTATGTATTTGACTAGGAAGGGGCCTATAAATAAATGCAAAAGGCTCAACTTTATAATGTTTTATAGGAAAGAAGTGGATCTTTTGTTGAGCATTTATTAACTAATTCTTTTAATTGATATAGAAACTTTAATTCACTATTCAAAGATACGACAGTGAACTCTTATGGTAGCATCTATGATCTTTCCTTAATTTAACATGATATCCTACGAGACGTGAATATGTATTTGACTAGGAAGGGGCCTATAAATAAATGCAAAAGGCTTTTTATGCCTTAGATAGTAGACTCTATTCCGAAAAAGTGGAAAAAGTTTGTGAAGTGTGCATTTAATGTTGAGATTGTTTCCTTCCACAATAGTTTGGTGCATATTGAACTGCCTCACTCGATCGAAACCTTGAAGCCTTCTACATTCTACCTACACATAATTTGATCATGTACCTGCACATAAATTCAGCATGTACCCATTTCATATTTCAAATCTTCTGTGATATCTATTTCCCGTAACTATGCCAAATTCGTACAAGTTACAACTCAAGCTTGCATACCTATTAAATCATTTTGTGTTAATTTGGATACAACCATCCTATATGAACTTTTACTGAGGAAATAATTTCAAACATAAGTGGAAAATTTCTAGTCTTCCTCTAATATCCATTTTCCCTAACACTGCTAAATTTCTATTAGTTAGAACTCAGCTCATTTTCCCTCCCAAATTATTCTCGACCCATCAAATGATTCTAAGATAATTTTATCACAACCATCTTATATGAAAATTTTCTACGAGTATAATTTCTAATTTAGGTGGTAGAGACTAAGCTACCCTGCATCATTTGTTTATAGTTGTTGTCAAGACCAAAGAAATTTTCAATCATTAATTAATCATTTCTCAATGTTAGAGCTAATGAATCTTGTAATGAATGTCAACTCTAAGATATTTTTATGAATTAACTTCCTATACATTGATAATATCATACATAAATTTAGTGTAAATGATCTTTTTAAAATCCAATTGTCACAACCTTTATCTTGTCAATGTTTATTGGTAGACATGAACAAGAATAGAAATCTTGGAAAATTGTTAGTTACTTCATGTGAGATAAGAGACATTGTTAGGTCCCTATAATACTAGTGATGCCCCCATTAATATTGTAGTTGTATGCCTTATTAATATTGTTGTGCCCCTATTGTCCCCATATTGTTATTACTGTGCCCCATCGTATCCCTCTATTGTTATTTTTGTGCCTTTATGTTATTATTGTTAGGTCGGCTTGGTTATATTGTGACCCCTTAGACTCCTATATATAGAAAGGAGGTTTTGTCATTTGAATCATCCGAGAGTTGTTCATTTGTGTAAAGTAAAGGAGGTTTCCCCCTCGAAGAGTCTGAATTTTAAGGCGTTCAACTATCTTTTCTATCTTTTTGTGAGTTGGTTTCATAACATTTGGTATGAGAGCTTTGGATTATAGGGTTTCACTGTTCCAAATAGGTTTTCGTAGAATTTTCGCTATAACTTTTCTTCTGCGACGTTTCAGAAGAAAACAAAACCCATTTGAGATGAAATCACACTGAACCTCGGGTCTAAATTTCAGAGCTTTTCGCGCTATATTGGTGGAGATATGATCTGAGGAAGTTGGTCTTTTTGCATAATCCTGAATTACATTCCAAACAGGTGACCTGGGGAAAATCATCATAACTTTCTCTCTGAGCATCGGATTGAAATTTCGTCAGAAGGTACAGAAAGAGGACGGATTGTAGTTTCTTGTATATATCTTTCTGAGCCAAAGGTTGAAACAATGACATGTGGCACATCGTACAAGTTCACTCTATTGAACTAGTCTATAATCCGGTCACTGTGGGAGATCTAGCATAACTCTTCCTCGGAGAATCTAATTTAGATCAGACTGGTGGCATTGGAAAGAGGACATGGAGGGCTACTGCAGATCACAATTTTAGAATTGGATGATCCGAAATTACAGAGATACATCAGATTCAATATCAAGATCCTACAAAGTGAAAACCATGTGTGTAGTTTTGTTTTAAATTTTTGCATAAGCTTGGTTTGAAAAAATAGTTTGAAGGAATTCAAAGGGCATAGTAAAGCATTATAATCAATAATTGATGCCCCAAGGAAAGAAAATGCAAACACCTAGTAAGCAACTTGAAAGCTCTAGCATGATTCATGAAGAAGAGGAAGAAATGCAACATGATATATCAAAATTACGAGACCAAGTGCAACAAGTGACACTTGCACAAAAAGTAACAGAATCTAAGATGGATGGTTTAAAGAAACATGTAGAAGCTAATATGGATGGTTTAAAGAAAGGCGTAGAAGCTAAGATGGATTGTTTAAATAAAGACGTAGAAGCTAAGATGAATGATGTGGAAGCTAAGATGGACGACTTGAAGACAGACATGGAAGATTTGAAAAAAGACATGGAAGATTTGAAGACAGATTTGATAAAGTTTCTACAAGAAATTCTTACTAATGGTGAAAGGGTAGTAAAGGAAACTCGTGATGAGAAAAAAAGAAATGTTAATCAAGATTTCATAGACTCTAATGTTGGATCAAAGACCCACAATATTCCAAAAATCAATATGAGGAAGTTCGATGGCAAGGATCCCGCAACATGGATACTGCAAATGGAGCAATTTTTCAATCTCAATAATGTGCAAAACACACAAAAGGTATGTATTGCAACTTTATATTTGGAACCAAATCAGTTTGTATGGTATCAATGGCTTTGCTCTTGTAAACAAA
>APFE031517446.1:0-10210 GCA_000404065.3 Pinus taeda
AATAGTAGTAGTGAATATTACATTAATAAACGGGGACCCTTTAAAAAATATTTCCAAAAATAATTTTAGCATTTAGGTATTTTATTTATTAATTTTGGAATAAATCCAAGATATCAATCAAACCCCTTCTCAAAAGAACTAGTAAATGTCTGCCTTTCAGGCATATCGCATGATTAAGCATGATTGAAAGCCTTGCTAACCCACCAAATCTAGCAAAAAGAAATCAAAGAAGGACTTCATGCTAAAACGCTTTAAAACTATTAAGTTTCTTATATAAACTAGCTCCTTACGTATTTCTCATCAAAACTAAGTCTCACATCGCATATCTCTATTCATAGAAAGCACGTGTTAATAAGTTACCTAAAAAACAAGTGAAATGTGAAATTGTGATCACATCATTTCCCTTACCGCATCGCATTTCGAGCATTTAAAAGAACACCGTAGACTTACCACCCATCAAAATTATGAAATGCGATCAAGACCCAGACCCACTCCCTACATACTTTACAAACATGTTTTTAGGTTCGTCGCTTAGTAAAAATATATTTACATAAAAAACCTAAAAAATGAGCTATGTCTTAGAAATTATAAACAAGCGGCTCGCATCTCTCATCTCACATCTCGCAGAAACATAAGATACGGTAAGAAAAGAAAAACGACATAATGCGATAATGCGATCTGTGATATTGCTTTGCAAATCACAAAATCGTTATTATCGCAATTCGAAGATCGGCCACCCTAGAAGCTTTCTTACCAACTTACGTTGCAGACATTTATGAGCATTAAAGCTAAGAGATAATGAACATTAGTGGGAATTTAGTGAAGGTTAATGGCATTTATGTGTGAAAAGCCACTTAAGGCGATATGATATCTTCTTACGTGAGTTCAAATAAAAATCATTTTATCACCTTTACAAGCTATCTAAATCATTCCATTTCATGTTCATTATTATCTCTATATATCTGATAGTTGATTTCTTTCTCCACTTTCAGGAAAAATCCACAGAACAAATCTTCGGGAGTGATGGTGAAGAAAGGCAAGGCAGTCGCGTCTCAGAAATCAGAAATGACTCCCCTATTTTTAGAGACTACAATCAGTAGAGATCGAGTAACCTCTACATCAGAAACCTTGTATGATATCTTAGAAGAAGAGGAACCAAGACTTCTGGAAACAAAGATCTCAGTTTACAGTTGTGATTCCTCAGATGCCTCCATTTTCGAGATGACGTGCTCATTTTTTCATCGCATAGCTACGCGCCCAAAGATAATCCCTTATACAGATATGGTTAAATAAGTTATTGATGAGGCCATTATCTAAGATAGAGAATTTAGGACTAGAAGCCAAGAGGTTATGGGATCTTTTTCGTCAGACAACCTACGGCTTACGCATCACCTACCTAAGCTGCAAGTCATATACAACAAATAGTTCATTGAGAAGTTTGCCAAAGAGAACGAAGACCCAGCAGACTGCACCTGGACCTAGTCAAATAATGAGGGCAAAATCAAAAAGGACAAAAATAGTATGTAATCTATTGCGTCTATTTCTCCCGCTCATAGTTTTGCAGCAACAATGCGATGTAGGATGTTTGGAAAGTGCGATAGCACTAAATTTTCCCAAGAATGGTTGTCATTAATAGATGCAGTCATAAATGCAACTATAATGGATTGGGCCCAAATTTTGTCTGATAATTTAGCAAAGGCAATAATTGATTATAGGAGGAAAAGGAGTGTCTCAATGAGGGTTTACCCTCCATTTTTTATGAGTTCCTATGTAATGGATGCAATTTATTTTGTTTCAAAGTTTCCTATCATGGGATGGAAGTGGATTGTCCAAGATCCACTTCCCATTCATATATACCATAAAGACATACATGTGGGAATCTCAGTTTCAACCACATTTTACAAAATTGGTCATGGAGTCATGCTTCCTATCCACAAATAGATTTACAACCAAGATGCCCCCAGATTTTCCAAGAAGTTGGGGTAGTTATCCTCCCAGTGGCCATATGGTTTGGAGAGGAAACATTCATGTATATCAGGGTATTTGGCAGCATTACCCTGCCACATGTCCTCCCATACTATGTTCCGGAAAAATTGATGGCTAGAGAGATAGCCTATCAAACAATTAATGAGGGTGGGCTGAGAAAAGGATTGCAGGAAGCAAAAAAGGCCATTTGGCCTACATTCCCTTTGTAGTGTGGAGCATTTGCACTACACGTTTTGGGGCATGCATTTAAAGAAGCAGTGATCATGTTATCTCTATAATTCCCTAAATTCCCAAGTAGGCAGTATGACCCATTTGGCACTGCCAAAGACTTCATTACCATGGTAAAAGTGAAGGTATTCAGTCACAAGGAATATCCATTTGATGGCATCTTCCTAATGAAAGAGACATTCACAGAAGTGAAGCACATGTCATCACTACTTTTTGACCAAGAAGAGCTTGAGGCCTTTCATCAATACAGAGAAAGGAGATGGTTAAAGGTCCCATTGGACCAATTGCAAACTAAAGCAATAAGGGAGTTGACTCCCAGCGTAAGCCTAGAAGGAAGTTCCAGAGGAAACTCTAGAGATGACTCCTAAGAAGAATCCAAAGAGAAATCTACTAGGGAGTCAGAGAACTTAGAACAAAAATCACAGAATGGGAGAAGAAAAAGTAAGGAATCAGAAAGAGCTACAGCCTAGTCTACAAAAAAGACAGCTGGGCAAACTTCAACTAAAAAATAGGCTGAAATTCATTCCACCTCCACCCAGCCAATAAAACCCCTATTGATTGATTTAGATGAATAGTGGGAGCACTTTAATAAAAATATCCATGCAGGGAAACAAATGTCAGAGCTACATACTCCACAGTAGAAAACAACTCATGAAATTACAGTAGAGAAAACTATAAATACTCAAGAGGTAGAGGACATTCCTTTCACTCCTACCTTTGAAATTGTTTTGAGGATTGAGGAGATTCCTCCTTTAGATGTATTCTACAGTCCTACCCACAAAGCCGTTGTTAAGAGACAAAAGAAGAAAAGGAAGTTGGATGCTACAACTTCTACTACTCTCGATAATGAACCGATGGATATTGTCTGGAAGGACTCACCCATTGACCCATCCACCAACCCTACTAGCCTATCACAGTTTGCAGGAGCCTATGCTATGACGACTATCGATAAACAAACAGAGGTGCAAATGTTGCTAAAGGAAAGGGGAAATAAAATCTTGATGTTAGAACAACAGCTACAGAAAGAAAAAAATAACTAGGAAGTAGAATCACAATTAGCTAAGCTCCAGTAAGAATTCGAGCAGATGCAAAAAAAACATCAAGCCAACTTAGTAGAGAAAGAAGTGCAAATACAAGGAATAACTGATCTACATAAAGATGATCCAAAAATTGATTAGTTTATTACTGACATGCTTAGCCTTAACTCCCAGCTGATGCACCAAAAGGAACTATTATGCTAGAATATATCGCAATGGAATTCCTATTGTGAGACAAGTGATAAATTGACGAGTCAAGTCATTGAGATGAGACTCGAATATGATGAAATCTTCAAGAGAGTTTCCGACTTCATTACTTGGCATAATTCAGAAGATGGGAGAAAGGTCAACTTACCTAAACTCGAGGAATCACACAAGGAAATTTTATTTGTAGACTGGGATACTAGGCTTAGACAAGCAGAAAAGGCAACAGCAGATGCAGTAGCCACAACAAATAATGTTATTGAGAACATCAATGAAAATTTACATAGTGCCAACCTGGTAGCAGATTCCATTCCAGGTTTTCTTCCAAATGTCAAACAACTCGAACAACAATGGAGGCAAGCCACAGAGGAAGAAAGAGAAGCAATTAGGAAAATGACCAGGTTAAACTTAGAAGCATACTGGTGACATTTAGTGAAGCCTCACAACCAGTAGATGACCCTATGATGCCTAACCTCTTCTACGGAGAAAATGGTGCCATCACTGACCGACGCCGTGTTAACTGGGCAGTTGAAATCTAAAATCGGCTAACCATCACAGCTTAAGCTAATGACAGACATCTGCGATCTTAAGGATCAAATGCAAACAAGTTAGTCACTATGTTCATTTCTATTTTTGTCTTATTTTGCATAATTTGAGGGAGGTCGTTTAAACCTCCTCAACTATTTTTGTAATGGTTTATTTTTAGTTATGTAGTTTAGTATTTAAACCCCTCTCATGCATTTAGAGAGAGGTCCATAAATATTATCAGAAACAATCTTCAAAACATGCACTTATGCCCCTTTGAGGAAGTTCTATTGAAATGAATGGAGCAAGATTTATTTTTATATTATCTGTCATCTTCTACTGAAATTGCACTTTTGTACTCTTAGATGGTGTTGGATTGATTGGAAGTAGATCGATATTGTTGAATCACATGAGTAGGACTTATTACAAATGGTATTTTTATCTCATATTTTCTTTTTACTTATGTATGAAGCAATAACTTCTCTTCAAGTTGTTTATGTATGAAAGTTTGAATCTTGGTTGTCATTATTGCACCTTTGTATGGTGATCGCCTGAATTTTATGCTGAATTACATGAATGATTTCTTATGCGATATATCTTTCACAATAGTTTCGGCTAACTATTCATCTGAAACGATTATTGTTAAAATGATTTCATTTCTTATTGCAATTGAATAATATTTATTACTAATTTCTTTCGGACATTATTGTAGATCGCATACTTCAAATTTATTCCCGGGTATAGTCATAGCTAGATAGTGTTTAAATTATGATATATACGTGTGATTATTAGCTTATATTAGATTAATTTTAACTTAAACATTACTCCAAATATCACATATCACCCCATTAGCACTATCATAAACTAGATTTGAAAAATGATCCCACTATCCCCAGTCGGAGCCACTACACCAAACGGAAAAGGAACTGCCAACCAAGGGCCGGACCGGGTGCTTTTCCCCCATTTTGTAAGCAACGATTTTCAAGGCTTCAACATTTTGGCAATAGAAGGAGGGCCTGACTGTGAATGGCACGTAAATCCAAATCAACGGGACATTCTAAGAGTAAAACTCCCTCACCATCACCTTCAACTTCTCGATTGCATTCCAAATATCCTGATCCTAAGCTAGAAGTTGCAAAGAAAACCACAGAACACACTACTGAAATCCCAAAGAAGCCAAATCATTCTTCTTCTACTAAAGCCTTGAAGTCCAATCCTTAATTCATAAATTACAGGGGATTTCGCTATCTCAAGAAGAATCTGAGTTATCCCAAGATAGTGTTACCTCTTAGCTTACCGCATCTCAGCAGTTAACTAGAGAATAGAGTGAAAAACTTGGAATCCCACTATTCGAATTCCCTCTTCCAAGCCATAAGAAAACACCATCTGAATCTCATAGTGAGGTTCTCTCATCGACACAAACTTCGTCTTCATTCATTCGATCTATACCATCACAAGACCAATCATCTGCCTCACCACCCTAAATCATGATTCAGACAGGTACATGAACTACATCCTCCTTTACCCAATCACCTTCGACCACTGTGACACATTCTCCTACTCACATACCAGCAATGGCACAGAATCCTCCGAGGCCATGGACAAACCCAAGAGTTGTTAGGATGGCTAGGCCTTTACATCAATTTCCAGCTCATCCAGAGAAATGGTTACCCAAATTCAAGCTTGATAATGGCCTACCTGTTGAGGAACATATAAAAAATTTCATATTGTCCATTAAATTGAATAAAGTAGTGGAAGAAGACACAATTGTAAGATTATTTTCATATACTTTACAAGGAGCAGCAGGATCATGGTATTTCTCATTACCATCAGGTTCTATTAATAGTTGGGATGCTTTTCAAGAGAAGTTCTTAACTAAATTTGGAGATGATAGATCCACAGCTACCCTAATTAAATACCTCTCCAATTTGAAAGCTGAACCTAAAGAACCAATAAAAGACTTCAACTTTCACTTCAATAAGTTATTGAATAAGATACCAATGGCATCTAAGCCTAACGATGAAGTCCAAAATGAGTAGTATATTTCCACTCTCCCTTCAAACACAACTATTTTCGTTGATAGAACTACCAAACCGACTTTGGAAGAAAATATGAAAGAGGCAATAGCTATAGAAAAACGCATTCTAGTTGTAGAAAAGAAAAATGCATTCAAAGAATGAAAATCTAAGAAAGTGACTTTTAGGGATGACTCCAAGAAGAAAGCACCTAAAGATCCTTTTGATCTTGAAGGTTTACAAAAATTCCTCAAAACCATGTCTAACGAAATGGTTGATATCATAAAACATGTAGCAGAGACCTCCTCTAAAAATATTTTAGACCATTTAAGAGGAATTCCCCTTGCCGATCCTAAACCCCCAAATGCTATATCAAATTTCGAATCATATGGAGAGGAAGATGAAGTTTCAGCAAACGAAGAACAAACAGATGATGAAGAAGTGGTGGAGTTGCAAGGAATGTGGGATTTTATTCTTCCCAACGAAGAGACTCAAGAAGCATTGCCTATTTCCAGCCGAAGTAAAAACCATGTTGACTTGCCACAAACAAATCCAAAGCAGAAGGCTTCAATGCCTCCTCCTAGGGACAAAACAACAGGTAAGAAGTCTTCACCAAAATCCACTCAAACCACTCCTTCTTAATTAGATTCTTCACCTTTAGCTAAAACTTTGATAGTTTCTGATGAAATTGAATATAATATTATTGATGATATGAAGAAGACGAGGGAAAACATCACCTTTCATGAGATTAGAAAATTGAAACATAAGCAAAAGATATTCCTTATAGAATTGAAAGCAGTACCTACTGCACCTCTTCCTAATGTCGTGATCTCACAAGCTGCCCAAGAAATGTGAAGGCCACCTAACACCTCTTTAAACAAAATTGATCCAACCGACATCGCTCTGATCGAAGGAAGGTATAAATCTCATACTCATCCATTCCTCCTTACTTTTGAAGTTTTTAATAAGAATTTACATGATTGTTTGGTTGATTCAGGAGCTTCATCTAACATCTTACCTAGAACAGTTTGTGCAAAGTTGAATGTTCAGCCCCAAAAATCTATTGTACGTATAGTACAGTTAGATCTATCTCAAGTCAAATTTGTTTGGGAACTTAATGAAGTAACCATCAGACTTTCATCAAACCCTAAATTTTTTCAAGTCATTGACATTCTTGTGGCTGATATTCCTGAGTTCTATGGCTTAATCCTTAGTAGAGTCTAGTTAGAGAAACTTCATGGTTATTTTGCAACTGACTGGTCTCACATGTGGCTTCCCTATAATGGCATGACAATTCAAATAAGGGTTGAGCACAAAAAACATCAAAAGTACATAGTCACAGAGCTAGAAGGAGAAAATGAACCATTCGCATATAGCAACAATATCATCGGTAACTACTTAGTAGAATCATTTCTAGGAAATTTCAATGCTTACACTTGAGCTTTCTTGGAAAAATTTGTTGTATGTCAAGTTGAAAATTTTCCCAAACAAACACTTCTAAATGCATAAATTGTATAGATAAAATTATAGTTAGCTCTTTATTTTGGAAATTGTTTTTTGATGGATCTAAATCCAATGATGGAGTAGGATCAAGATGCATATTAGTTAGCCCTAAAGGAGAAAATACTATGTTAGCATGTCGACTTGAATTTGATTGCACAAATAATACTACGGAATATGAAGCATTAGTTCAAGGTTTGTATAAGGTCATTCGCCTTAATATCAAACACCTCCAAGTGTTTGGAGATTCATAAATTGTGATAAAACATGTAAGAAATACTATACACTCTCTGTCAGGACATTTGAAACACTATCATTCGTTGGTCAAAGACCTAACTTCCCACTTTATAGTGTTTAAGGTTTCCCCTATTCCAAGACTCCAAAATGCCAGTGCCAATATCCTAGCTAATGTCGCTTCCAATCTTAATCCACCAGAAGATTATAGCCCTGATCGCTTTTCTATTGAATTGAGTTTTAGTCATTCTATTCCCTATAATATCACCAACTGGAGAGTCTATAACAACGACCCAGCTATAATAAGCTTTTTGACTTCAAAAGTCTCTTATGATGACCAAATAGTTGATGGAGACCAACGTGATAGCCAACTTAAACATGAAACAACCAATAATTATATACCAAAGTTTGCAGTTAAGTTGGAAGATTTATATGACCTCAAAGACAGATTTAAAAAACTCACCATTTCAAAACATTAGAGTTCAACTCTGAGGTTTGAATTGATTAAACTTGGAACCGACCTGAAGCCTCAAAATATTAATCTAGGCCTCGGGCTTACATCAAATGAAAAATCAACCTTTACACGATTGTTGAAGAGATACAAGAATGTATTCGCATGGAACTATGAAGATCTTAAAACATACGACACTTCTATTATTCAACATACTATCCCCATGACATCTGATGAGAAGCTTGTTCAGTAGAAACTAAGGAAAATTCATCATAATTTAGAAAACTAGATTAAGTCTGAATTAAACAAACTACTGAAAGAAAAGATTATTTTCCCTGTCAGACATTCCTGTCGGGTCTCCAATATTGTCCCAATTAGAAAGAAGAACGGTGATATTAGGATATGTATAGATTTCCTCAACCTCAACAAAACTTGCCAAAAGGACAATTTCCCATTACCTCCCATGGAACAGATGTTGCAATTAGTTGCAGGCTGAGAAGTAATGTTTTTCCTCGATGGATTCTCAAGTTATAATCAAATCCTAGTACATCCATATGACCAGCTGAAAACTAGATTTAGAACAAAATGGGGCACTTATGCTTATCAAAAGATGCCATATGGACTGATTAATGTTGGTGCTACTTTCAGAGATCCATGGACATAACCTTCAAAAGTTTAGTAAACAAATCAGTAGTGATCTACTTAGATGATATAACTGTATATTCCAAAAAGCGTAGCAATCATCTAAGAGATTTACAACAAATATTTGAGCATTGCCAAAGGTATGGAATTTCTCTTAACCCTAAGAAATATTTCTTCACATTAAGTGAAGGAAACATCCTTGGATTCATTGTGTCCAAAGCAGGGATTCACATAGACCCTGATAGAATAAGAGAAATCTCTGAAATACCTTTACCTCATAGCAAAAAATCAATGCAATCTTTCCTAGGTCAAATAAATTTTGTTAAAAGATTTGTCCTTCACTTCTCATGAATTGTTTTACCTCTTCAATCTATGATAAAGAGAAATTCTTTGTTTAAATGGGGACACTCAGAACATGAATCTTTTAACTTGATCAAACAAGCAATCATAAATGCTCCATCTTTACCAAACCTGAATTTTTCAAATCATTTCATTTTATATACTTTCGCTTCCAAGATATCATACGCAGCCATATTGAAACAAGTCAATGAATAAAAAGTTGAAACCCAATCTTTTTCTTTAGCTCCAATTTGCAGGGGGTTGAATCGAATTACTCAGATGTTAAAAAACAAGCTTTTTCTGTTTTCAAATCAATAAAACACTTCAAACCTTTTCTCCTCAAAACCCACACCAAATTAATAGTGCCATTCATAACAACGAGAAATATGTTAATAGAAGGAGATGTAGGTGAGAAGAGAGAAATTGGGCAATAGCTCTGCAAGAATATGACATTGAAATCAGACCAGCAAAAATTATAAAAGGTCAAGTTTTTTGTAGGATGTTAGCAGGAGCATCTAATCTATCAGCACTACAAGACTCATGTGATGATGTACAAGTCTATGAGGTAAGCCTTAATGAAACTGAGTCAAGATATGTTTATATCATATTTTACTTAAAAAATGGATATGCCCCAACATAATTAAATTACAAGAAGAGAAGGGCATTGAGGCTAAAAGCTAGACAATATCAAATCGTCAATGATGTGCTATTTAGAATAAATTATGATTCCATTTTACTTAGATGTCTTGAAAAATCGGAGGTAGATAAGGTGTTGCAGGAACTTCATGATGGACCAACTGGTGGACATTTTGGAGGAGATACCACCGCACATAAAATCCTGCATCCCGACTATTACTGGTCAACATTACTCAAGGATGCACATAGTTATGTAAGGAGATGTAAAGTTTGTCAGGTAGCTGCTAGGAGACAAAGAAAACCCACAATACCATTAGTGCCAGTCAATATTGAACAACCTTTTGAGAAATGGGGATTAGACATAATAGGTTAGATCATTCCTCAGTCTTCTAAGAAGCATAGATACATCCTTA
>APFE031517454.1:6205-50392 GCA_000404065.3 Pinus taeda
AGACTCCTATATATAGAAAGGAGGTCTTGTCATTTGTATCATCCAAGAATTGTTCATTTATATAATGTAAAGGAGGTTGCCCCCTCGAAGAGGCTAAATTCTAAGGCATTAATCTATATTTTCTATCTTTTTGTGAGCTGGTTTCATGGGACTGTAGAGCCTCATGAATGCTTCATCTTGCCACTCTTCTTCACTCATTTTCCTTCTCCTTGACCATTTCTTTTAACTTGATAGACATAAAATTGTAGGTTTTTGACATAGGTAAGGTAGTAATTATCCAATTTTTCATATTGCCTAAATTTTCTTTATTATTAAGTTAAATTTTTCATTGGCTACCGAATTCATGCAATTCTGCATCCAACTCCATTGTTGAATAGGGTCTGAGGCACCATTCAAGGAAAGAGAGATATGGGAAGAAAGAGGTTGATCCCCTCAATGATCTACTCCTATTCACCTGCACCAAATCATTAGAGGAAAGACCAAATCACGTGGTCAAAGGAAATGATTAACACGTGTAGCTAGAGCAAATGAGCAAGAGCCCGAGATGAAACCGCCTCACTATTTTCTTTTCCAAATAAAAAATCTTGAGTGAAACATTATCTATTTCTCAGTTTAATAGTTAAATTAGAACTCTGTTAGCTGAAAGTAGGTATGAAAACCTCAACCAGTTATTAAATGGCTTTTATAAATACCCCAAGGTAAGACAAAATAGGGGACGACGTGAATGAATTTTTGGTGACAGTAATAATTTTGAAAACTCTGTGTTTTTATTAATGGAAGCACCTTTGAATACTTGATGCATAGTTAATTTTTCATTTGGAGCTTGTGACCACCTGTTTGTGGAGGGCCCCTGCAAACAGTGAGGTTTTTTCACTTATAATTTTCCCTGTTTATTGTTATTTGCTGTAGTATTTTCGTACATGTTTCATTTCATAATTCTTAGTTTGATTTCAGAATTGGATACTAGTCGTGATATTTCTTTTAACTAAAAAAGAGGTAGCAAAGTTCCTCATTAGATGTTTTTGATCATCAAATATTAGTCTTAGCCATTCATAGTTTTTATCTTCCTATGATAACATTACAATCCTCTTTTACAATTTATGCAGATGATTTGAATCATTAAAATACTAGTGGTTTCCTTGTGATTTCTTTGGAGTTTCATCAAAGATAATTTCAACTTCATAACATAATATGTTTCTCTCTATACACTTAGGTATATAGATTCCTCTTAGCTTTGTGTTCAGAGCATTTTTTTTCTTAGTTTAATCTCAAAAAGAAGTGTGGTTTGATTGTATTTACTTTATTGAACTTTCAATTTTGAAGCAAGTGTGAGTTAGTTTAGTTTTCATTCAGCAAGTGTGAGTTAGTTTAGTTTTCATTCAACAAGTGTGAGTTAATCTAGTTTTCATTCAACAAGTGTGAGATAATCTAGTTTTCATTCTGCAAGTGTGAGTTCTTTATAGTTTCATTTTCCAAGAAAGGAATATTTCTTAGATTCATAATCACTCTATTTTTACTGGATAACAATGTTAATTTCATTTTTAAAATAGGAATACAAAACTTAACAACACATTTCCAATAACTCAATGAATTAATAAATCCAACTTAATAAATAGGCTTCTAGCATATATTTTGCACTTGCACTTCACAAGTTTAGCAACTCTGGTTGATAATTTATGTAATCAATTTAAGACAATTAAATTAAAAAACATTTTGGCGTTGTTGTCAGGGAGGTGTAAATAGAAGTCTTGATTTATTTTGGATAAAAAAACAAACAAACAATTAAAAAAAAAACATGATATGCATAGGGAAAGAGATTCCAAGGGTAGATTTGTAGGTAGAGGAAAGAGCTTAATTCCAACAACATCACTTACCCCACCACAACCTCGTAGTGCCACACCACCAACAAAAACTCGATTTGCATCCATAGTAGGAAAAAATAAACTCCTTGAAGTATTAAGATCTGAAATCCAACCTAGAGATTCACCAACCTCATTAACAGAAGCCATAATAGAAGAAGATCCCATATCCCCAACAACAAGAGTAATTTTACTGTCTTCAGCTGGAGAACGACTTCTATCTCAAGAGTCGCAAGTTCCCACTAAAGAAGAGGAAGAAGAAACCTACTTCAAACCATCAATAGAAGAACCAGAGGACCTAGAGGAACTTGAAAACCCAATCATAGAACCAAAACCAGAACCCTATATTAGTTCTAAAGAATCTACAATTGTTGGAGAAGGGGAAGGAGAGGTACATAATTTTAATGGTGAACAACCTAGGATTGGAGGGGGAAGAGGAGGTGGAAGAGGAAGAGGAGAATATATAAATCCAAAACCCTTTGTATTTCCTATCCTCGATGAAGATACAACTGTGACAATGAAAAATATCTCACCCTCTATCCTTCCAAACTTTCATGGATTAAGGAGTGAATATCCTGAGACATTTCTCTTTGAATTTGAAGTCTTTTTTAGATCATATGATTATCTTCATGATTCTCAAAAGTTGAAATTATTCCCTGCAACCCTTAAAGATTCTGCATTAAAATGGTTTATAACTTTAGGAATAAAGTCCATAAGAACATGGGAACAAATGAAAACTACATTCTTAGATAAATATAAGGACTATTGTATGTCCCATAATATTAAGGATGAAGTATTCAAAATGGTACAAAAAGAAGATGAAAATCTTGAAGACTTCATTGAAAGATTTTCTTATAATGTTAAAAGGGGAAAAATGAATAATCTAGATGAGGAAACTTTGAAAGCTCTCTTATTAAAATCCATTAGAGATGAGTGGATTGACCTTCTCAATCTAATGGGTAAGGGAGACATTTCTCAGTTGTCACTAGGAGAAATTTGTGAGTTGTGCATACACATTTCAAGAGGCAAAGAAAGAACCGGGAAAAATCCAAGAGATCCTCTTTTATCAAGGATTAATAAATCTACAGCTAGGACAGTAAGTAGAGCAGAATTAGGAAATTTGCTTGATAATTTTAAAACAGATATTTTAGGGAGTCTTAGTGAACAAATTGATACCCTTAAAATACAAAACAAGCAAAAAGTTGAAAATGTTGCATTGTCCATTTTTTTGCCCTAAGTGCAGAAAGAAACATGCCTTGAGAGAATGTCCTCTTGATTTAAAGAGTGTAGAAACTTGTGTTATTTGTATAGAAAATCATGATACAAAAGAATGTCCCTCAATACTAGGTCTTAAAGTTGTCTATCAAGAAGGAATACCAAATCAGGTATATCCTCTACATTTTATTGTTAAAAGACCTTGGAAGAATCCATAGCCAAATACAACTCAAGTTTTTAACACTCAACCATTTGCATAATCTTCACAAAGTACTTGGACTGCCCCAATGCCTTGGAAATCTTGGCCACAACCTTGGTCACAAGGATGGAAAAATCCTTATGGAAAATACCCTCAATATCCTCAATTTCCACAATTTCAACAATCATATCCTACTTTTCGTCCACAATATTATCTTCAGCCCATTCAACAAACTGAACCTCACAATTTGAATCCACAACTTTCATTTCCATTTCCTCAAAGACCAAACCAATTGCCTACCCAACCACTCGCAAATCCAAACAATAATAAAAATTCACAACCTATTTGCAATATGGAAGGAAAAAAATTTCAAACCTTCATAATAACTCCGCTAGATCTAAACAATGTTCAACTTAGATCTGGTAGAATATTAGAAAAGAAGTCCCCATCAATTGTTATTCAAGAAAGTGAAAAAGAAAATATTTCTGAAGAAGAAAAGTCTCATTGAAAAAGAAAAAACTCAAAACCAAGCTACTCTAACACATTCAAATAACTCAACTTCTATTACGGAACAACCTTCAGTGTTTGTTTCAAAACCACCTTTCCTTGAGAGATTAAAAATTGATGAAGGGGTAGAAAAACATATTTTATTGCCTAGTTATGACATGTTAGATGAATCGAAGAATGTTTGCATAAAGATTCCTTAGCTTAAAACCATTAAGGAAATACCAATTAAAGTAAATTAGGGACTTGAGCATAAAAAGACCTAGAAGAAAAAGAAAATAAATCAAAAGAATCCAATTAGTTGGAAAAATTGTAGATATCATGACGGGTAAAACAAAAATTTAGAAATATCTTTATCTAGGAAGTCCCATTTTGAAAGCACACATCAATTGTGTGGATATCCCAAATACATTGATTGATCTAGGAGCATCCATAAATATTATGAGTAAACAAAATATGAATCAATTAAAACTTTCTAATCTTCAACATGTTGGGTTGTCTTATATTCTTTCCACAACTAGCCCACGTAGTTAACCGGGGGGTTAGAGGGGGGGTGGAGCCCCCCCTTCATTGAACCGATTACATAGCGGGGGGTCATAGGGGGTTTGAGGGGTGAAGGTAACCCACTCTATGGGGTTTAGGGCAGCGCCTTGGAAAATTTTGGTTTTGGAACCTATGTTAGGTTGGGCGAACCCACCTATGGTTTTGTGCATGATTTTCGCACATGTTTTTGGACGCGATGGCTTTTGGTCCATGGTATTGGATGCTTCAGCATGTATAAATATGTATTATAACATTGAAAGGAACATAATGAAAAATCAAACTGATAGTCCTGGTTTTGGGATCCAAGGGGAAAATATCTGTGTATATGTGCTTTATGTGTTATGCTCTCGCATTGTTTATTTTATGTGTTTTATAATTCGTATGTAGGTAATTTTTGTACGGGGTTAAAACCTACATTTGGTATCAGAGATGTTTTGGCTTCAAGGGGATGCCTTTGTTGCTCAGGGTTTTCGCTTAGGCTTGTGGTAAACCCCGTTCAGTGGGAGATCTACGAGATCGATTCTGGTGGTGAAAGAAGATGGTGAATAGTGGAAAGATAGAGATCGAGAAATTTAATGGTCAGAGTTTTGAGTTGTGGAAACTAAAGATGGAGGATCTGTTGGTGGATAAAGATTAGTGGATTGTTGTAGATCCAGGCACTAAACCAACAAGAGTGTCTGATGAAGAATGGAAGAAGTTGGAACAGAAGGCAAAGAGCACAATACGATTGTGTGTCTTAGATTCGGTTTTGCTGAATGTATCAGGGGAAGCTACGATGAAGCCTTTGTGGGACAAGTTAGGTACTTTGTACCAATCTAAGTCTTCGGTAAATAAACTGTTCCTGCGGAAATTTTTTATAACCTGAGGATGAAGGATGGAGACTCGGTGATAGAGCATCTGAATGCATTTAATACTGTGGTAAATCCGTTATTGTCTATTGATATAAAAATTTCAAATGAAGGTAAGTGCATTAGTTTGTTGTGTTCCCTACCAAATTCATGGGATAGTCTAGTTATTGCAATAGGTAGCTATGCAACTACCTTGTAGTTTGATGAAATAGTCTCATCCTTGCTGACGGAGGAGATGAGATGGAAAAATATGGAGAGCCAGAGTGGTGATGCCTTGTTTGTATGAGGACGTTCCCAGAACAAAAACAAAAATAAGTCATCGAGTGGGAGATCTAAATCTCCAGGAAAACATGTAAAGGTGGTGTGTTGGAAATGTGAAAAGGAAGGGAACTACAATAGGGACTGTAAATCTAAAGCTCTTGACAAAGGAAAGGGATCTAATGATGCTCCTTTTGCAGAGGTGAAAACCACCTCAGATGAAGGTGGGGATGTGTACTTGGCTTCTTCAAGTACACATGTAGATCATGAGGCATGGTTGATTGACTTAGGTGCATCCTTTCACTTCACTCCCAATAGAGAGTGGTTCTGTGAGTATGAGAAATAAAATGGTGGTGATGTCTCCTTAGGGCATGATAGGAAGGTTAGAATTGTTGGTCACAGAAAAATAAAGTTGAAGTTGCAAGGTGGAAGAGTTAGAACACTTTTAGGTGTTCTACATATTCCTGCGTTGGCCAGAAATCTGATTTCTGTAAGTAAGCTAGATGATGCAGGTGTCAAAATAGTATTTGAGAAGGATACTTGCAAGATGGTTCGGGGGGCTTTGGTATTGATGTGGGGAGTTCAGATTGAAACTTTGTACAAGCTGCAAGGCAACACTGTTATTAATGGGTGCAACAATTCTGTGGTTCCTGAAAGTGGAGCAGAAAATCTAGTGCTCTCTGGAGAAAATACCATGATGTGGCATCAAAGGCTTGGACATATTGGAGAGAAGGGCCTTTGAATACTTCACGGTAAAGGTATGGCAGAAGGTATGAGTAATAGCTCTCTGGATTTTGATTTCTATGAAAATTGTGTATATGGGAAGTAGAATTGGGTGAGTTTCCCCTCTGGTGGTAAGAGGGTGAAACATATATTAGAGCTTTTTCATAGTGATGTGTTTGGACCTGTGAAGGTTCCATCACTCGATAAGTCTATGTACTATGTATCATTTATAGATGACTTCTCAAGGAATACATGGATATATTTCCTTAAGAATAAATCTTAAGTCTTTGATACGTTTAAAGAATTCAAGGCTCTGGTGGAAAACCAGACAGAGAAGAAGATAAAGGTGTTGAGGATAGATAACGATGGAGAGTTTTGCAGTAAGGAATTTTAAGAATTCTGTGAGAAGTGTGGTATAGCATGGCAGAAGACAACTCCATATACACCTCAGCAAAATGGAGTTGTAGAAAGAGTGAACAAGGCGTTGATGGAAAGGGCAAGAAGCATGCTCAGTGGTGCCAGGTTAGGACATGAATTCTGGGCAGAGGTGGTGGAGATAGCATGTTACCTAGTCAACAGATCACCTTCATCAGTGTTGGAGGATAAAACTCCAAAATAGGTATGGACTGGTAAGAAACCTTCTCTTTCACATCTGAGGGTATTTGGATGTGATGCATATGTACATGTTCCAAAGGAGAAACGAATTGGATAGTAAACCTCAAAAGTGCATATTTATTGGGTATTGTTATAGACATTTTTGGGCACTACAACCCCAATCATAAATTTCCATAAAATGAGGGCTCCTAAGTCCCTAAAATTGTTGCTTCACTGCCTAAAGGAACAAGGTCAGCTAATTACATCATCTCCCAGAAGTTCTCCACTAAAAATTGCTTAGAAATTCTCAAAACTGGACCATACTGAATACCCAGTGCAAAGGTTGCGTTGCATATCACCTTCCCAGTGTAAAGGGTGTGATGCATACTGAATGGCCCCTCTGTAGGGTGCGATGGGTGAGAATGAACAAATGGCGGGGACAATTTTTGAGGTGGAAGATCATGGAATCTTTCAGAAGCTTCCCCTCTGACACTTGCCTCTCTGTTTTCGACCAGGGATGAGTAAGAGATCATCAGTCTCCAAGTGGAATCAAGAACTATCAAAGAGAAGACATTAATCAAAAACCCAGAAGATGACTCACCTCCCTACAATCATCTATATATGGATCCCCCATCACAGAGATCCAGAGGCTGTAATCTTGTATCTTGTAGAGAAGTGTTGTTGGTTTTCTGGTGAAACTTCATAGTGTTCGGTGATCTAAGCTTTACTTGAGGTGAAGAAGGTCTTTCTTGCTGGAGGATGATGCTGGGTCAGAACTATTGGTTGTAATCCTCTTTCTATTCTTTATATTAATAAAGCTATTCAATTTTTCCTCCATATTCTTGTATGTTTGATTATATATGCATTTGTGTGGTTAACACATATCTAGTCCTCTATTATTTATGAATATAGATCTCTGTTCTTCGATAGTAGTATGTTGCTTTGATTCCACAGGTGCTCTTTGAAGTTGGGTAGATGAAGAAGAAGCAGAAAAGATCTATCAGGAAGGAGAGGAATCAAGCAAGGAACCAAGCGCAGGACTAAGGTTGGTGTCCTTTGTTCTACTCTTATATATTTTCATAAAGGAAAACGAAAGTAGACTTTACTTGTTTGTTTCTAAGATAGCTACCAGTCTTAGTGGGAATGCAGCTCGATGACACTATTCCGGTAACAAAATGGAACTCCTCTGGGAGAGAATAGATTTTTTGTTAGTCTACTTTTTTTTTTTAAACTTACAGCGAGGCTGAATCAAGCTAGCCTTCGAATGCATTTGTTATCCAATGAAAAGTAGATCAATGTTGCTTCAGTCTATCTCCGGGTTTTGTTTATGAATTAAACAATCGATCTGCAAACGTTCTAATTGCCCTAAGTGGTGGCTCTAGTAACCTCCTTAGATCAACCCATGTGATTTACATTTACTAAACATCACTTACTCGGCCTAAATCCCTGAACTGAATTGCAAAGTGTGAGCAAAAACTCGTTAAAAGTCTCGCATCGGTACCATCGTACCCTCCCTTCAAGGCAGTCTATATGCATCGCACTTCTCGTGTGCTGTAGGTGCGCTGCATACTAGATTCCCTGTGTGACAGGTGTGATGGTCAAGGAAGGTTAACTTTACCTTCAGACTTTGGTTTTTTCTTCACTATTTTCAGTTCTATTCTGGATTTTGTTGTCTGTGGTCAGTATATCTCTATGAAAACCCCCTTCTATTCCATCATTCTGCCTCTATTGTGCAAAGAACTGTAAGTGCTTTTATGTATTGTGCGCCATTTTCAGTTCTCTTTTGCAAAGAAGTAGCATAGTCGAACTGTCGTTTCTTAATCTAAAAGTGTCGTAAGTGTTGTTTTCAGTTATAGAAGAGAATCCCATTGTTCTTGATAGTCAATTGTACTGTTACTCTTGTATATGATTTGAGTTAGCAGTTTTTAAAGTGTCGAAAAACAGTTTTCATTTCGAAATCGCAAAGTGTTTCCCTTACCTTCACTCCATTTTGAAAAGAAATTTGTTGAGTATTGTCGCTTTGAAAATAATTCAGATTTGCACTTAGCTTTCTTATCATCATTTATACATTAAGAAGGCTGAAAACAAATATATGCATGTGCATTTGCATTTAGACTGCTTGGTTTGATTTAGGACAGTGCATTTAGTGTGTGCTCTGTGCTCTTTGTTGAAAGATTCTCAACTTTCTTTCCTTAGTAGCTAGGATTTTCTTTGCCAAAAGAAGATTAAACGTTTGTTTATCATCTTAGACTGCATTTTAGGAATTGTATACACATCACGCGATGAACCTGAAAGGCAAATTTTTAAGCAAGATCAACTTAAAATAAATTTAATGAATCTAACAACGCTTTGGAACCTAACTCACAACATCTAGAGGTCGAGGCTAGGGACGTATTCTGGCGTCGTAAAACCTGGTAACTATTGTTTTCATTGTTGGTTGGCTGATTCCTCCACTCTGAGACGGCAAGTGCCAGTATGCACTTGTGCTCCCACGTACCATTGAGTATATTTTGGGAGACCACAATAGGCTGCATCTTTTATCCTTAGGAAGACGTGTCTGCTGCCCTATCGATCGCAATGCACTGAACACGACATTCGGGAAGATTGACTGTCGTACCGTAAAAATTATTCTATAGTTTTGCGATTGGTTTGGTAATCCTCTCTGCCTAGATCTCTAGAGAAGTCCATTTTGCTCCTTTTCAGACTCCTTAAAGGAAAAGGTCCTCTGAGCACTTGTCACTTTAGGCTCAATAAAAATCGAAGGCGACTAGATTCATCTTTTATTTTTTCTCGACTCTTTAAAATTGAAAAAACAAGTTGTGTCAAAGCGTCTAAAAAATTATTTTAAATCGGAATAACATCACAAATTCCCCTGTTGGTCTTTAGGTTGAGAAAATGGAGTCTACCAACCAATGATTTCCCTTGGAGGAAATCCTAGTCCCTTCTCCTCTTGGGGAGATGTTGGTGCAGCCCATATGGCCACTTTGTCACTTCCAGGGTTGACAATTGGTTTGCTTGTTTGGCTCTTCTCTACCTCTGTCATTCAGAGTCCCGTAATTCCTGAACAGTCAAGTCAGCAACTAGACGACACTAGAATTGCCTCCCAACCTTCTACTTTGTCTAATTCTCCCTCTGCTCCTTCCTCTTTGCTTGATAAAGCCAATAAAGCTAAAAATCAAGTAACTGAGAAGAAGAAGCAGAAAGAGAAAAAGGAAAAGAAGAAAAAGAAACCAAAATCGAAAGGGGGCAACCAAGCGTCATCTAGCAAAAATTCTCACACCGCACCGTCGAAACCTAAATCTCCTTGTGTCATTTGCAATGGAGACCACTATCACCGAGATTGTTCCTACATCCCTCGGAACTTAAGGGACTGGTCTCCTCGTTTGCACAATCTAGTGGCATCAACCTCTGACGATCATGTTGAATGCACACCATCAACCAGTGAAAGTGAAGCACCTGGACAAAAAAGGAATCCCAAATTTCCTTGTAAATTGTGTGAAGGAAATCATGTCGTTCACCATTTTCCCTTCCTTGACGAAGCTAAAAGAGTTTTGGATGACCATCTTGCTTCACCGCTACGGCTTCCTCCTGGATATAAAAAACTCTTGCCAAGTCCTCCACTAGTTGAAAACCCGGCTGGCCCATCATTGGCTGGCCGAAGCATCTATCATTGAAAATGAACCCTCTGAATCCATACCAGATGAAATTCAAAAGGTCGAGACGGTAGTTGACTCGTTCTTGCCTTCAGAGTGTTCATCTTCGAATGATACCGTCACTGAAGAGAAAGAAAACGACACCATTCAAATTCTTTTCATAAACACAAATTCCGATGAACTTGGGGGCAGTACACCCATTCCTTTATCGCAGGAAGGAAGTTCATCAGAGTCATATCCGGTCGTCTATTCGGTCCCACCACCAAGCAACCTAGTCGTTTCCTTCGACTGGAATCTACTAGGCAGACCCCGTTTACCAGCTAGTGTACCATTCAGAATAGTGTACAAGCTTACAGAATGGTTATGGTTGTTACCATCATCGATGAAGGGGCTTCTATGAGTATCATTTCCTCAACTACTTGGAAAGTGCTTGGTTCGCCATCGCTTTTGCCTAAAATGAGAAATCTGACAGGCTTCGACAAAGGAACCAGTCGACCTTTAGGGATTTCCAAATGTGCCCATTACTTTGAGAAGGAAAATTGTTCACATGAATGTGATGGTAGTTCAAGGACCCTTGGATTATAATATACTCCTTGGATGTGACTATATTTATTCCATGGGAGTCGTCATCTCCTCACTCTTTAGAGTAATGTGTTTTCCGCATGAAGGTAGAATGGTCAAGCTCGTAGACCAAATGTCATTCCCCGGTTCACACATCGCAAATAGCAAAATTCCATCCCTAAATGGTCTCTTCACGTAAGGAATGTTTCATCGATCTCCAGTCCGTCCACCTGATGAGCGCAAGTGATTCAGGAGGATGTGACTGAAACCCAGGGGGCGTGCACCCTGGTCTGTTTCAACAGGAAAACCTTGGGTATAGAGTAAGTTTCCATGGAGGATATATGACTAGTCTGATGAACCCATCCTTACAGGAAAATGGGATCAGGATGGAATAAGATACCTTCGTTAAAGTTATGTGAGTGGAGTATCTCTACGCCACTCCTCTTTATCTATTTCGGTAGACATCGCCAAGGAAGCATTTTGTCTGCTATGCGGATGGAACTTTCATGGTAACCTAGGAATTTTTCACTATACCTGGGGGCATGCAAACCTTTCTGCATGCAAGCGAAGAGCGACCATTTATTTTTTTTAATTTGTAGGACCTCTAACTCTTCAAACCCATAAGGCTGGTCGTTTCCTAACTTGCATAAAGAAAGGATTCAGGGCAAAGCTTCAAAGATGTAAGCCCCTTCAAAATAGCATATTGAATGAGACATTCTTATCATACTACTGGCGAGCAATGTTATTGCAGGGTTCAAGCTCGTTAAAAAATAAACCCTCCACGAGCAGTTTTAGCGCATAGTTCAAGCTCGTTAAAAAATAAACATAATTCATGAGCAAATGTTTCCCCCAGCATTTAAGCTCATTAAAAAATGAATTGGTAAATAACCATTGTGAATGCCTTATTGCCAGCTTTTGAGACTTGGTCGTGTTCTCATCATCACCTCCATTCTGTTTTTAGCCGATCATTCACCCCCATATGATTGTTTACCCCTTCGAGGAACATCTGCGAAGAGTGATTCTATTAGCCATCCTTGTGACAGTTGCCGTGATTTGAAATTCCAAATCTTACCTGGAATCAGCTGCTAACCCGAAACCATCACTCGTTCCTTAAAACGAGTCTCTTTTAAGCTCTTTTCAATGACTCGTACATATGAAAAGATTTGCCGAGCGATTGGCCTCTCCAGCTCATTAAAGTCATCGGAAGTGTTATCCCTCCTCTAGATTTTAATCTTTTTGGACTTGAGGGATTATTACACAAAAAGATTGAGTGCTTGTCTTGTTTGGCTCGTTAAAGCTATCGAAAATTCATCCCTTTTGTATTATTTTACGCTTTTTCAAACTTAAGGGATTATATGACGAAAAATAATCATTGGAGTCTCCTTTCCATTTCTTTCAAACTCTCTAAAATTGAAAGGGACTGAGTTATATTTGTCGTTAAACTCGTTAAAACTGAATAGTAGCAAACTCGTCCAAATCAATGAGAACGAATTTCATTGTCGCTAGGCTTGCTAAAATATAGCGACAAGTTCGCCCGAAGGGTAGATTATAGAACAAGCATATGTTATCCTCCTCAAGTTTGACAAAAATAAAGAGGTATTGGTCAGCAATGACTGGGGGAAATTGGGAAGAAAACTTGAAGAAACTTTATTGGTAGCAAGTCGCTCTTGAACATGACACTTTCCTTCTGCATCCATGCTGGGTTGGGTTTGTTCCGTTCACTGGTCATCACCTTGTTCGTCACACATCATCTTGGGGTTTAACATACCAATCCACGTCAATGTCACTGATGTTCAAGAGAATTCATTCAGACAATTCACTTGTGTCTCACCCACTGCAATACATTCATGCTCCATTCCTTCATGACCGCCACCCTGAACCCTGTATCGCCAGATTGTTTTCACCTCCAAAATCATTTGCTTCGTTCTATGTCGTTGATGTGGGATTCATTAAGTGCCTCATGCGACGAGTTGCTTCTTGTCGACATCAGCTCATTATCCAAGAAGTTGACTTAGGAACAACCCTTTCAATACTTTGAAGCTTGCATGCCTCAATGGCAAGTTTCTCATTTTCGGCGACAGGTTTACATCAATGGCCTTCGACCAAGAGATTTTACGTGGTGTTCGACGCCAAATCCCTTTTCACACCACGTGAATTGTACTGTAGTACCTTGAGGGTCATTTTCATTATTGGTGATTCCTCTCGCGCCTGTTAACAGCTTACATCATCGGTTGGTAATCAGGCGATGTCTTTCCATGTGCGACTCCAGAACATTTTTCACATGGATCGACTTGTACTCCGAGTGAATATTGAACGAGTTTTGAAGACCCCGGATCTAGTTTCATCCATCTGGGCTACGATATATTCAAGAATATAAAGACATCAAGTGTACGTCATTGCCGAACAAATGATCATCCAAATCAAAGAATGACGAGTCCATATCATCAGTCTGTCACACAGACGATTGTTTGTCCTATGTAAATGAAAATGAATTTATAAAGTTGAGCATGGGAATGCCCGCCTCAGCTAGATCATGAAAAAATGTTGTCAAAATAATGTATTGTATTGTATCTTATTACAGGTCACCTCCCAGCTCGGAAAAACTTCGAATCCTCATAGTAAATCATTTCACCCGACATCAGAAAGATTAATGACCTCATGCTTTAGGGGGCAACTGTTATAGACATTTTGGGGCACTTCAACCCCAATCATAAATGTCCATAAACTAAGGGCTCCTAAGTCCCTAAAAGTGTTGCTTCACTGCCTAAAGGAACAAGGTCAGCTGATTACATCATCTCCCAGAAGTTCTCCACTAAAAACTACTAATAAATGGTCAAAACTGGACCATATTGAAAACTCAATGCAGAGGATGCGATGCATATCACCTTCCCAGTGTACAAGGTGCGATTCATATTGAATGAATCCTCTGTAGGGTTCGATGGTCGGGAATGGACAAATGGCAGGGACAAAATGCGAGGTGGAAGATCATGGAATCTTCCAGAAGCTTCCCCTCTGACACTTGCCTCTCTGTTTTCGACCAGGGATGAGTAAGAGATCATCATTCTCCAAGTGGAAGTAGGAACTATCAGCGAGAGGATACTAATCAAGATCCCAGAAGATGACTCACTTCTCTGTAATCATCTATATATGGATCCCTCATCACAGAGATCCAGAGGCTGGAATTTTGTATCTTATAGAGAAGTGTTGTTGGTTTTCTTGTACATTCATAGTGTTGGGTGATCTAAGCTTTGCTTGAGGTGAAGAAGGGCTTCCTAGCTAGAGGATGATGCTAGGTTAGAACATATGGTTGTAATCCTCTTGCTACTTTTCATCTTAATAAAGCTATTCTAGTTTTCTTCCATATTATTCTGTACTTGTTTATATATACATTTATATGGTTAACACACATCTGGTCATGTTTTATTTCTGAATATAAACCTTTGTTTCTTTCATAGTAGTATGTTGTTGTGATTCTACAGGTTCTTTTTGAAGATGGGCAGACGAAGAAGAAGCAGTGAAGCTCTATCAAGAAGGAGATGAAATCGAGCGCAAGACTAAGGTTGGTCTTCTTGGTTCTCCTCTTGTCTATTTTCATAAAAGAAAACGAAATTAGACTTTACTTGTTTTCTTCTAAGATAGCCACCGATCTTAGTGGGAATAGGAGCATCCGAGTGGACACTATTCCCGGTAACACTTTTTAGGTCTTAAACTTATTAAAAGATTAGGAGATATAAGGGTATCAACCATAGGAGATTGTGAACTAATAATTAAACAAATAAAAGGAACCTACATAACAAGAGATCCTAGATTGTGATATTACAAAGGGACAGTCATAGAAATCCTTAACACTTTTTTAGAAACCCAGCTTTCAACTATTCCTAGAAAACATAATATGCAAGCCCATAGCCTGGCCATGTTTGCCAGCACGTGCAAATTACCTTTTCAACCTAATCATAAATATATTGTTGAGATTAGGCATAGACCAGCCATACCTGATACTCTTAAGAACTAGCAGGTCTTTGATAGTGATAAGCAGATCAATAATTTTCTAACTTTCGATGAAGAGTTTTCTAACATTAACACAGATGTTGATATAGTTACTAGTTTTGATCAGATAAATGAAATAGATATTAAAAATTTGGAAGAGAATTCAATAAACATGGTTCAGCCTACTAAGTTCTCACAATCAGAAATTCAAGACTAGAAACAAATGGACCTAGATGAGGTAATTGAAGAGGAAATAGAGGTTATAAATTTGAAGGATAATCATTTACCCAAAGGATTAACTCCTTTGGAGGATTTGTTTGACTCTAATGACATTACCAAGAAACCTAAAATGGAGCCATTAAAAATAGATATTGAGGTGTATAACCTAGGAACATAGGATAATCCCAAATTGATAAAATTGTCAAAATCTTTACCTCCTGATCAAAAGCGAAAATATGTTGAACTTATGAGGGAATTCCAGGATGTTTTTACCTAGAGTTACAAAGATTTGAAATCCTATGACACCTCTATCATTTAGCATAGCATCCCTTTGAAATAAAATCAAAATCCCTTTAAACAAAATCTCAAAACAATTAATACTTTGTTATTACCATCAATTGAGAAAGAAATCAAATGCATGTATGAAGCAGTAATTATTTCCCCTATTAGATTTTCAGAATGGCTGTCTAACAGGGTAACTACTAGGAAGAAAATAGGAGAAATAAGGTTATGTGTTGACCTGAGAAATGTAAATAAAGTCTCTCTTAAAGATAACTATCCTTTACCCAAAATAAATCATATTTTGCAAAGGGTAGTGGGTTCTAGAATTTCACTTTTAGATGGGTTTTCAGGTTATAACCAAATCTTGGTTCATCCTGGTGACCAAGAGAAAATTGCATTTACAACACCATGGGGTACTTTCATGTACATTAAAATGCCATTTGGACTAAAAAATGTAGGAGCAACCTTCCAAAGAGCAATGGACATTTCCTTTGCCAAAGAAATTCATGATTTTCTTATTATATATCTTGATGATCTAACTGTTTTTTCCCAAATCAGATCAACAACACTTGGAGCATCTCAAGCAAGTTTTTCTAAAGTGCAAAAAGTATGGCATTTCTTTGAATCCAAAGAAGTATTTGTTCGGTCTGGAAAAAGGAAAACTTTTAGGTCACATGATTTCCAAGGATGGCACTCAAATTGACCCTTCCAGGATTGAAGCCATTTTATAGATACACCATCCAAGAAACATTAAAGAGCTTCACGCTTTCATAGGAAAAATCAATTTTTTGAGAAGATTCATCTCTAACTTAGCTGAACTCATAAGATCATTAAATAACATGCTAAAAAAGGATTCAAGCATCAAATGGATAGTAGAGGCTAAGAAATCATTTGAAGAAATCAAAATGGCCTTAACCAGAGCACCGGTCCTTACAAGCCCAAAATTTGACAGAGACTTCATCATTTTTTCTTTTGCATCAGAACACACGATAGTTGCAGTTTTACTACAGAAGGATGATCAAGGATGTGAGAAACCAATAGCCTTTTTTAGTAAAGCTCTCAGAGATGTATCATTAAAAGAAAAAATAATGGAGAAACAAGATTTTGCATTGGTGAAAGCCATTAAGGATTTTAGAGTCTATATATTGTATTCACATGTAATAGCTTATGTTCCTAACGCAGTAGTCAAAGACATCCTAACTCAGGAGAGTTGATGGAAAAAGGGGAAAATGGATACCTACTATCTTAGAGTATGATAGAGAGATAAAACCTACCAAGCTAATTAAAGGTCAGGGATTGACTAAACTCATGGCAAAAACTAATTGCCAATCCCTAGACATAAATCTTATTATAGAGCTAGATAAGGAGCAGGAGATGGCGACTCCACAAATCAGCTAGGCCTTTTCAGATTCACCCTGGTATGCTAATATAATTTATGTTTTACAAAACCTACAGGCTCCTCCAGGGTTATCCAGAACCAAAAATAGGTTCTTGAAAATGAAAGCTTCAAAGTTTTGCATCTTAGATAATACTCTATTTTGGAAAAATCATGAAAGAATTTTGTTAAATTGTTTATTAAAAGAAGAAGCTAACAAGGTTCTCCAAGAATTTCATGCAGGGGATTGTGGTGGACATCTCTATTAGAAGTCAAATACTGACAAAATCCTAAGGGCTGGATTCTATTGGCCAATGTTGTTTGCAGATGTGAAGAAATTTGTAACTTCTTGCCATAAATGTCAAATCTTTGAAGGCAAAAGAAAATTGTTACCTTTACCCTTGAAACCTATTTCCGCTGAGAAACATTTTCAACAATGGGGTCTTAACTTCATTGGAGAAATTCATCCACCCTCTTCTGGTTAACACAAATGGATACTTACTGCAACTGATTACTTTACTAAATGGATAGAAGCCATTCCCTCTAGACAAGCCACACACACTGTCATTATAGGATTTCTGGAGGCCAATATTTTGTCGAGAATTGGTTGTCCCACTAAAATCATCACTCTTAATGATGCAGTCTTGAAGTCAAAGAAAATAATTCCCTTCTTTCACAAATATCACATAACACTTGGTCAATACACAACTTACTATCCTCAACGAAATGGACTTGTAGAATCTTCTAATAAAAGTCTCATCAATATTATCAAAAAAATGTTGGAAGAAAATAAGAAAACTTGGAATAAGAAGTTGACCAATGCTTTGTGGGAAGATGGGATTACAACTAAAAAATCCATTGGAACTAGTCCCTATGAACTTGTTTATGGTATGGAGACAGTTTTTCCCTCATATTTAAGGGTTCCTGTCATGAAACTTCTTCAAGAAGCTCAAGTGGAACCAAATGATATACAAAGAAGAATTAACTAGACCATTCATTTATAGCAAACTAGGGAGGAAGTGTACCAAAGATCCCAAATAATGCAGGAGAAACTCAAGAAGATATTTGATAGAAGGACCAAAGTAGAAGACTTCTATCTGGGAGACAAAGTGTTGAGATGGGATTCAAGAAGAGAGGACAAAGGAAAATATGTGCAGTTTGACTTCCTATGGAAAGGACCATATATCATATATGCTTTTAGAGGAAGCAATGCATATTTTCTTAAAGAGTTAGATGGTACAGAAGTGGAAGGAGGACCAGTCAATGGTTAGATGTTAAAGCATTACTTTGATCCTGCTACTAATATTACCATGTTCCTAACTGTACATACTATATCATTTTTACAGACCAGTGTTGATTGGATGGTAAGATTGTGGAGTTGAAGCCTGAAGAGAAGGCCCTAAGCTTCAGAAATATTACTATCATACATACAAATAAAGCAGCAAGGAAAAGAAAGATTTCAAAGCATAATCGAAAGTCATTTAGAGGCCATTGATCTACTATTCTTGACTTTCCATTAGGGAAAGCCATCCCCAAGTGGAGCCACTGTTATGCCCTTATACTAATAGGTGTCAGATATCATGATTGACTTGGTCTAGTTCTGAAATATTTTCATACCTTTACTTGTTGCAAAGGTTTTCCATATTTGTAAAAGATAAACAATTAAAAAATGTAAAGGGGGTATACCCTAAAAGAAAAATAAAAGGGAAAAAATAATAAAGAAAAGGTTAAAAAATGAAAGAAAATGAACCCCAACAAAAAGAAAAGACCATGAAAATGTGCAAGTCTAAACGCCACTACTATTTAATTTATGCATAATAAAGATTGTGTGCAACTAGTTACCTATGCCACAATCCATGGTTACCAATAGCTTAATCTTGGTTATTTTATGTTTTCAATTTCATGTTTTAGATATAGGGAATAAAGATCCTAGTCTTCTAGGCAGATTTGGATTTGGTTATACACACTGAATCCATCTAGGAAATAAAAAAACTTTTTCCCTTCCATGTCGCCTAGCACTTGGTCGATGAAGCGTAGGGGAAAATGATCCCTATTTATGGCTTTGTTCAACTCCCTATAATCAACACAAATTCTCCACTTACCATTTTTCTTGGGAACTAACACTAAAGGAGAGACCCAGTCACTGTCAAAGATAGGGTAAATGAATCCTTCATCTAGCCATTTATGCAGTTCTTCTTACACTATATCTTTAAGAGTAGGATTCATCCTCCTTTATGGTTACCAGACTAGCTTGCAACCTTCTTTGATGTATATGCGGTGAGTACACAATGAGGGGTGTAATCCCTTCATTAACTTGTAACTCTAAGCAAAGGCTTCTAGGTTTTATTTTAACATGTTTCATAGCTTTTCCTCTTCAAGAGCAGAAAGAGATGGATTAATTTTCAAGGTTTTCTCTGGGCCTAATTCTATGACTTTGACATGGAGTGGGTTGGAAGAGGCCAAGAATAAGTCAATTGAATGATTGTTCTAGGTTTCCCTTACTTCTTCTTCTAATGGTAACAGACCAGGAGTTGGTCTTTGGGGAAGGTGTTCAATTAAGTCATCCTCATATTTTTCTCCTCCTCCTATGGTTGCTTCCAAAGAATAAAGCTGGATGGAATAAACCTCATCTTCTTCCTCCTCCTACAACCATAAAGGTAAATCATGCTCTAGAGAAGGTTCAACAAGAGGGTATATGTTTAACTATTTGAACATATGCCCATTCTTGATGGTCATATTCCCAACTCCGTAGCTAATCTAAGAAGCAGTTGTAGCAAACCATGGCCTCCCAAGGATGAGAGGATAAACCATAAGTTTAGCCTTAGGTTGGAGAACTAGAAAATCTGCAGGGTACTCCCAAGAGTCAATGGAGACCATCCATCCTCCACAATTCCCTCGGGGGTGACTGTGGAACGGTTTGCAAGTTTTATAACTATTGTGGTCTTCCTGAATGACCCTTGGAGGTTGAGCTTGAGCATGGTCTCCTTGGTCATCACATTAATGGAAGCCCCAAGATCGATTAGAGTGCGTGGCATGATGGTGCCATTGATGTGCACATCTACTACAGGGCTTCTAGGCTCCAAATATTGTGGACATATTACCTGCCCTAGCTTTAAGTCAAACAACTGCCCAATGAAATTAATGGTAGGGACATCCCTTTTGCTTCTTCCTAGATGCTTGAATCATTTCTCCTTAATCAACTTATTAGAAATGGGAACATATTTGATTTCCTAGAGAAGGGGGATATTTACATAGATTTTTCAATTCTCCTAGAAGTTTTGTTTCTTCTGGGGCAGGTTGGAGTTGTTGGGCTAATCTCTCAGGAAAGTTTGGATTTACATTAAGTTTTCTTTCCTCTCTTTCTTCCTCAACCACCCTATATGGAGGGGGAGGTTGGTTATCCGGGAGAATTCTCCCAGATCTTAGGTTTATCTCCTAGAATTATATAGCATAAGCTAGATATGATGTCTCTCCACTGTAGAATTGTTGTGTCTGCCTATTGTTTGGGTTCGGATTTGATTGGGTAGGCATCTGGGTTTCTTGGGTGGAGCAGAGTGTAGGAGTTGTTCTTGGGTAGATGGTAGAGGCAATAGGGCTGGAGCATTGTTGTATTGGGGCCTCCACCCCTAGAGTGGTGTATTCCACTAAGGTTGTGGTGGAGCATAAGGTTGAAATGACTGGTTGGCTAGCTGGGAATGATACTGAGATGCATAGGACCAAGGAGGGGGTGCAGACTAGGAAGGATGAGTAGGGGGTCCTCGTGAAGGTATAGTTGTGGTTTGGATGGTGTTGTAATATGCATGGGATGACCCTTGCATGCCCTGTTGCTATGGTATAGGCCTAGGAGGCCTCCTTTGGTTGGTGTTGTTAGGGCCTAAATTTACCTGAGGCTGAGAAAGTCATGTCTAGGGTAACATCAAACCACGCTTAACCTGGTAGCTAGCCC
Source organism: Pinus taeda (assembly GCA_000404065.3). Classification (NCBI taxonomy): domain Eukaryota; kingdom Viridiplantae; phylum Streptophyta; class Pinopsida; order Pinales; family Pinaceae; genus Pinus; species Pinus taeda. The sequence goes on from APFE031517454.1 coordinate 26,972, forward strand.
TACAAGGTCGGGAGAGGGCTCTCTCCTTGTCAATCTCAGGAAAATATAGCAAATGAGGCTTGAGAAGATTAATGTAAAGACTAATTTTAGGCTAGGTATATGCTCAAAGGAGTTTGATTGAGTTTTATGTTGGTTTGATGGATCAAAAGTGAAAGGTCGTTTTGGGTCTGGGGAATGGATTCAATCTTGCAGAGGTTTCTGTGGTGCGAGGTAGGCAAATGCTTTAGTACTGTGAAATAAGTGAAATGGAAAGTCTTAAGACTGGTGAGGAGTTGGAGAGGGCATGAAAGTTTCAGGATTCCTCTTCAAATAGTAGAAAACACATAAAACCAAACAAACCCTAAGGTAGAGCACTACAACATCAATGAATTCTACCTTTATACTTGATTCATTTAGTTAAGATGAAAAGAGAGAGATAATGGCACACATAAAAATATGATAACTTTAATCACAGAAGGAAAAATAATACTAAATCACCTTGCCACAAGAATCCCACAAAATGTTGCAAACCTTGGTCTATTTCCTCGCCAAATTGCAGAGATGAATGTACAATAATGTTCAAAGCATTCAAAAGAGTCCAACCTTTACAAATTACTGAAAAAGTACTAGATATAGGCAAAATCCAACCCATGCTAGCATTTAGGGGTTGAATTCATGAGTTTAGGAGCTGTTTCAACAAGATCTAAACTAAGAACTGAAAAATAGGCAGTGGAACAACTTGCCTCTAAAACCTAGGAAACTGATTCATTCAGTTCAAAACCACCTATACATGATTTACCTACCTCCATGAGTGAATTTTTATCTTTTTGACATCAAATTCTATCAAGTTAGATCAATTTACATCATGAGTTTTACTATGAGAGAGAAAAAAGTTAAACTAATAAAAAACTAGGCAAAAAACAGAGGATTTTTGGGCAAAAATGGCACTTTTCCATCCTGTGCATAGCACTTTTTCCTAGCTGATTTTGGAAGCCTTCCCATGCACCAAATTTTCTCCAAGTGGGCTTGTTGGAAATTTTTGTTTGTCTACTTTCTAGAACAAGTGGAATTTCGGAGTTTTGTGTCCATTTTCTGCTCCAAAAATCAGTTCTCCCAACATTGCTTCTTGTGTGGCCAAAAGGGGCAAAGAGGGAATTTTTGAGGTGTTTTTGACCCGTTTGGAGGTCCAAAACTTAAAAAAAAATTCTAGTAATTTCTGGGTATTCATAAGTTTTCTAGAAAAAGCGAACGCTGGGTGGCATTGTGCGCCAAGCAGAAAAACCTGTTTTTTCCTTCAAAATTTCAAAATTGTCAAAAGTGTACAAAATTTCTTGAAATTTGGAATGAGTGACCTACATTAAGTATTATGTTGGTCCAACAAAGCATCCACTAAGATCTTGAGATTATCTTTCTTTTTCTTGCTCCTCAAATTTTTCCTCAAATTGTCTTTTAGGCCCCTTATCCTTGCTTTGCAAATTTTGTTTCTTGCCAAATAATGAAAAGCCATGTGCCTCAACATATTTTTCTCCTTATTTGCTTTCACAAGTAGCTTCTCCAAGTGCATATTTTCCCTCTCTAGCCATGATTCCCAGTCATCATCAATCTCTTTCTTAAGTGGTGTCAATTTGACTTTCCTCCTCTTTATTTCTTGTCTGTTTTCCCTTATGTTTTGTAGCTCCATGATTGTTCGCTTGTCCTCCAGCTGTTTGTTCCATTGGTCAAGATAATTGATGATCCACTTAGCCCTTTCAAGGTTAAGAGCTAAGGCATGAATGTTAGATTCTTGTTCCTTAATGATATCCTTGAGTTTTGAGCTTTGGGAGCCCAAATCAACATCATCATCCTGGATCAAAACGAAATTTCTCTCCTGACCTTCAGAAGGCCCTACCTCATGCAATGGTTGCTTCCCTTTATCCTGTACCTACTCTACTGAAGAAGAAGGTAAATCCGCTTTCACCCTGGGTGAAGATAGCAGTTTCCTATCATCTTATGAAGGAAACGAGACCCCTTAGACCCCAGGTGGAGATAATACTCATTTTGTAGCTACAAATAGCCTCCTTGTCCCCATAAGTGACATATACTGGCACACTGGTAGTTTGAGTCTCATGCACTTCTTGCTAATTTGAATGCCCTCCTGCCTCTTGAAATAATGATGGGGTCACTTGAGGGCTTTTGAAAACCTCATGTTAAATGAAAGCATCCCATGAAATATTCAACAAACTCAGCTGAAGCAAAACCACAATATTGATCAATGCAAAGTGATAAATGTTGTTGTATTGTTGATGAGGAGGTTTTCTTTGCACCAGTGTGGTCATTTTCTCAATATTTTTGCATATGAAATAGGGGAGGTTCATCATCCTCACTCTAATGAAATGCATCAATAGTCTAACATGATAGGTGTACAAGCGAGAAAATCTCTCTTCACAGCTGAAGTATTTGATAATGAGTTTCATGAGTGGAGCATAAGTGTCATGTAGGTATCTGAAAGGGAAGACCCTACTGATTTTCTTCTAATAGCTAGCCTTGATATAAGGCTCACAATGCTCTTTGTCCATAAGCTATCCTTTGTTCCACTATTCACCTACATTTGGAATCCCTGTTGCTTCAGCTATAGTTTCAAGTGTCAAAGTGAAGGTAACACCTGCTAAATTGACCTGGTCATTGTGAAGATGGAGAACAAAAAGTCTAACAAGCTCATGGTGGTATTTCACTCTATCCACCATCTCACAAAACTGGTAGCAAGATTGATGTTTGAAACATCCTACTGCAAGAGGACAAGCCAATAGCTCTATGAGTGTAGTGAGCTCCTCCCAGATGTTTTTTCCTCCCTTATGTGGTTTTCTTGGTGCATGGATCTCTTGGGAGGAATCACTCACAGTTTCCTCATCCCTTTCATAAGTTGAATCTGTTTCCATATTTGCCACTGTTTGATGTTCAATGATGAGTATGAAGAGATTTTATATCAAGAATAGGTGTTTGTTGTTTGATGAATGGGACTGATGAGTGGGACTGATGAATGAGGGATTTGATGCTGGATGTAGGGTTTTAAGGAGTGATAGGGTTTGGAAATAGTGGAAATTTGTTGTTAGGGTTCTAAGGTGTTGGGGATAAGGGGGTAGGATGAGTGTGAATGAGAGAGGGAAGGGAAATGAAATGAGGGAAATTTCGGTGTGAGGAATGTGAAAATGATGCAGGGGAATAACAGCAAGAATGACAATTTTGCAAACCCTAGATAGTGTTTGTAGTGCAACTGTGCAACAGTTAGGGTTTGTCTTTTCACCTATTTACACACCATCAATGAGGACTAAAACCTTTGCAATGGCAAAGTGGAATGTTTCACTTACTTTTGGAATGAAGTTTTCAAGGTTGTGAAGCTTGGCAAGATCATTTGAGTTGCTTGGAGGAATGCTGTGTCGTGCCAACTAACAGGTGCGCCACGCCCAACAGGTGCACCATGCCTATGCAATTTCCTTTGTAGTTTTTGTGCTCTATGCACCGTGCTGACCAGGTGCACCATGCCTCTACCCAAGTGTGCCGCACCAAGAAGCTTTGCATAATTTTGCTGCGTTTTCTCTCCTTCACCTCAAAAAACATGATTTTTCCTTGTTCTCTCTTTCTTGAGGCACAAATGAAGTCTTCAACATGAAAAACACTTTATATACCCTTCTGACTTTAACTTTTGCATTTCGAAAACCCACTTTCCAATGTTCTCTTTTTCACTTTGGTCTTTAAAACTCTATTTTGTAGTTTGCCTCTCTTTTTGACTTTGATGGACTAATGCTTTGAATTTCTTGTCTCTTCTGCAGGAGCTAAAGTGAAGTAGTTTGGCAAGGTGAATAGGGCTACATTTCCGGACTTATTACATGTAGGAAAGCTAAAATTACATAAAATTACATAAAAAAATTGTTTTTCCTCAAAACAAGGTTTTGAGGAAAAATCAACTACTGAGAATGTCATTATTGAAATTTTTGATGCTGAGACCTTATTAGACCTCCTCATGCACCTGTTGACCATTATTGAGCTTTTGGTGACAAACCCGAGACCTAATGAAACTTGAAAACCCTAAAATGACTTCTACAAATGAAATGAAATAAAAATGACAACAAATGATCTGTACATGTGTAAATAGGTCACCAAATGAAAAGCATGAGGGAAATTGATAAAGAACCACTACCATCAGATGATCCATGACCTAATGGAATGCAATTGATCAGATGAGACACCTAAAATGCATGCAACAAGAGAATTTTGATCACCGATGGAGGGATGAAGATACCAACACTAATAGATGTAGCAATGTTACTCAGCGACCCTTTCAGCTCCTTAATACACTACTTTGAGTTCAAGTAAACAAGGGCACTTATCTGTGGAGTGGTTTTTTTCATAGACCGAGAAAATCTCAATACGGTTCAATGGACATTCATTCCTAAGATGCCTCCTGGTGCATCTAGGGCAAAATATTGCCAAGGCTCTCTTGAATTCCTCTTGCTTCCTTTTGATGTTCATTGTGTCTAATTGCAAGGAAAGGGTTGCAGCATCTCAATTTTTAAATCTTCTAGCATATTTTCAATGTCATCCTTGATGGATGAGTTGGAAGATGTTGTACTAGCCATTGGTTGACTACCCCTACCATTTTTCCTGGTTGCCCTAGAATGGTTTCTAAAGACAATCTTGATATCCTCATAGGGTAATTGGTACATACCTCCTCCTGCTAACAAGTGTAAGGTATCTAGAAGGTCTTCTCTTACTCCCCTAAGTAGGACTAGCTTTAGGGACTTAGGGTTAAGTGTGCACCTAGCCCTTTTGTAACTGAGCTAGAATCTTTCTTCATAGTCTTCTAAGTATTCATCCTAGCCTATGATCATCCTGAAAAATTTCTTCTTTAGTATCATTTGACCTACATTAGTCCTAATATTTGTTGTTAAAATCCCGCTGCATCTGAGCCCAAGTTGGGATGCTATCTCTAGGTAAACCCATGAAACAACGCAATGCTGCATCCTTGAGGGTAGATGGAAACAATTTTAATTTTTGGTCATCATTTGTATAGTAATATATTCGACATATAACAACAGACTCAAATAGGAAAGTGTCCGAGTCCTCTGTGGTCAGGCCATAGAAATAAGGTAGGGCATAGAGGCCTATATTCTTCATCTTAGCGTCCCCGTTGGTTTCCCTGATGGGGAAGGCACCCTCAACTCTGTCTCTATTCCCTCTCTCATTTCAGTTTTCAGCCATAGGTTTAGTAGAAATGGGTTCCTCTTCTTCTTCTTCCCCTGTAGGTTCTTCAAATATCTCAGGTTTCTCACCTAAAAGTTCCTCCAGTTCACAACCACCGAAGAAGAAAGAAGGTTGGCTATTGGATGGAGTGGGGGTATTTGGCAAGAATTTCCCTAAATTGTCCTTATTTCTATCGACTATGAGGCATGAAAGGAAATGTTTTTGGGTTGGTTTTTGTAAGATTTTTTAAAGCTGGAAAGTACTTTGCATAAATGAAATTACTGGTTGAATGAAAAATCATAGACAGAATGAAGAAGCTACTTCCTGAATTGAAATTCTACGTGCAAAATGGAAAGGAAAGAATATAATAAAAGATGAAAGAAAGGAACCTACCAGATTACCAATGAAAAAATAAACTAATGGTAGAAAATTGAAGACAGGAACTAGAAGAAAGGAAAGAAGTAATCACATTCTACTCAGACACCTCCCTGGCAATGGTGCCAAAATGCAATGAGTGCCAGTATTGCAACAAGGATGTTGCAACTCCTAGGCTACCAGCTTTACTTATCAACCCAGGGTTCATATAAACTTGGAGGTGATAGTGCTATATGCACAAGTAAAAGTGAAGGTCCATATTGTTGTCGTTGTTCATCTGGCGAGAGACCCCAGGGGTTCCAAGCTAGACTTCTATAGCGTCAGAAGAAGCTTGATTCTTTGATGGAAGAAGAGCAAATCTATTCTAAGAGAGCTACTCTACTATAGTAATGAAGAAACCATCATGTAATGCTAAATCACACCATATCCTAATTAACGATTTAAATAGCTATGCTAAGCAGAATTGCTAAATCAACACTAACCTAATGTTTCTATTTAAGCTACAGAAGTAAAGAACATCAAACCATACTAATGTGTAAGCAAGAAAACTAACCTAAATCTGTTTTCACTTTTTTTTGTTTTTTTGGCAAAATCAAGTATGCAAACTAATTGTTCTTGTGGATGTGACAAGTGGATGGAAGGTGATGGAGGATGGCTAAAAGGCTTATGGAGTGGTTGGATGGTGTGGAAGGGCCCTAGGAGGGTTTTTGTGACTTCCTAGAGGTTCCCCATAAATTCAGCCTCAAAACGGGCTATTTCAAGAAAAACCTACAAGATGTACTAGAAACCTACAGGATACAACCAAGAGCTAATTGTGAGGTGTTGGAGGTGTTAGGAAGCTGGAAAAAGGTGTGTGATGAGTGGGATATGGCGTTAGAAGGTCTAGGAACACTCAAGAGTCAATATCCAAGAGAAGAGATGGCTAGATTCACTCAATGTGTCTAAAGGAATTCCAATGCTAAAGGACAAAAAACTAGTGAGGATGATGGTGGAACAAGAGATGGTTAAGGTTGACGAGGTGGAAAATGGATGTTGGTGATGAAGTCTAGACCTCCTCTTGAAGAACCAATAGTTCTTAAACATGTGTGTCTTTCAAGAATTATGCAACAAGATACATCTTCATAAACTAGAAAAATATGAATCAATTGCCCATATTATGCATGAAGAAAGTGCTGAAGGAAATGAGAACATGAGTGAGATTTTATTGCAAAAACAAAGTAATGGAAAAAATATGACAATGAAATGAACCAAATGCTGAATCAAGACAACAAACTCCAAAGCTCATACAAGAACTAGAAATATGTGTTTTTGGGGCTGTTGAAGGGTCTCTTCCTCAAGACATTGTCCCAAAAGGAGGGAGTGAGGCCGAGGCACCTACTGACAACCTTGTGGTGATCCTTGTTCTCTTTTATAACTTGCTAATTGAAAGAAGGCACAAATGGAAGAAAACAAACATAAAACCAGTCTAATCTACACTGTTGTAATGGAAATGCAGGTACTTAAGCAAATGAACAATCAAACTATGAATCTATGCTAACATACATGTACAATAAATAGGAGCCTTAGTTGCTAGGGTTGGGCCCCAACCCAAGAGCTTCAGCCCTCTGAGCTAACTCAGTGCTGGCTCAAAACAAAACTCATTCTTATTATCAAAAAGTGGATTACATCAAAAACTATCGCAAGTCTTGTAGCTCGAAAATAGAGTAGATTTTTACAATCAAAAATCCGAATCCTATTGAGGTCCTAGGCCTCTCTATTTATACATATGAAGTCTCCAACGACTTCCTTAAAATTAGGGAAGCTCGGCTCCCAAACTTTGAGATAAACTGGTGCTTTTTCTTTCACTTGCTCGGATGCCTTCTAGTCCTCAAAATTTGGTTGTTTGCACTCTGAGATGATGGAGGAATATTTGAATGGAGGGGTAGTAAATGAGGAGGATTTACCTCCTATAATTCCTCTCCCTTGTCCCATTCGAGTTTCGACCAAGGTCTTTGCCAAAATTCCTTGCTTCTATCCTTTAATTCTGCATTAAATGCACATTACACCACAAAGAAAAATATCCAACTCTAAATCACATCATAAACAAAATTTAATCGAAAATATGCAACAATTTGTGAGAATAGTTGGTTTGACTAAGCTAGGAGGTAAATTAAGGCCCATATAATTACCCAATGATGAGGCTCATCATCACCCCCTACTAAAAGTGTTGCTCATCCTCTAAGCAACATAGTCAATGTCTATGTCCTTCATGTCTCTGGTAGCCTCTCTAACATTACATGCCTCTATTGTGGTCTCTTCTTCTTGTTCATAGAAGCCTTCTTTCTTTTCAACCTCTTCCCATTGCCTCTTTTCTTCTTCTTCTTTTCTCCCTTCTAGAATCCTTAGGAGTAGTGGTGGACTGCATTTTAGGGCTATACAATTGTTCTTTAACCTTTGCATTGATTTCTTATACATAGGTGTCCTATTAAGTGCCTCTCTCAACCTTGAGGGGAGTGATATTCTCTGATCTTCAAGGTGTGTGGCAGTGTGTTCCATCTTCATAGGAAGGCATGTCTATTATCATCTCCTAGTAGCCTAAAAACATCCTCAAAATGTGAAATTGCTTTCTCTTGGGTAGAAAGATATCAAGGTGCCATTTGAGGGTCATTTGCAATCAAATTATGGGTGCTGATTAGGGCCATGCGATTTGATTGTTTAGCTCTGATGAAAAGGGGTTAATTTTTCTCTCTGGCCAATATTCTTTTCCTCTCTACAGCCCTTGACTCCTCATGGTTCGTCCATGATGCCAAAGCCATTAATTGTAGATCTTCTAGCTTGGCGTTAGGATCCCAAACATTCATGTCTGTGAGTGCCATGTTGTGAAAATAAAACTCAATCATGCTGGCCCTATCCTCTAGTGTACTTTGATCAGAAATATCAATAAATTGTCTGTAGCCCTAAAATGGCATGGTGCCCCTTTGTGCTAGTGTTTTAATATGAAACTGAAACCACTTTTCTTTGAGGTATAGAGCATAGGATTTAGCTGGCATCCTACATAGGATGGCCTCCAAGGAGAGGCTAGCCATTCATGTTAGTTGGTTCTCCCTTTTCTGCAGCTATCCCCTCAGCCATGCATTTTCGCTCTCAAGTTTATCTCTCATTATTACTTCTCTGTCCCTTAAGCCACTTAGCTCTTTTCCCATTTCTGTTAGCTTCTCTTGCATGTGTCCAATGTCTTCCACCCCTTTTCACTTGGTGATTTGCATCCATCGGTGGGTTTTGGCTCTCTCCTTCTCAAGTTTGAAAAACAATGGGATGGAAAATTTTTGAGGTATCACCCTGCCTCCTTCAATAAACCGGTAGTAGGAGTTTAGGATAGGTTGGGGGCTTGGTCCCTTTGTTTCAGGGTCTTCCTCTTTTGTTTCTTGTTGCTCCCATACCTTTCCTTCCAATTTCTATGATTCTTAAAGTTTTTGCAGAGTATCCTGTAGGACTATTTTTGGTTCCTGTAGGTTTTTTTGTGGATCCTGTAGGATGTCCTTACCCTTTAAGGAAGTTGATCTGGTACTAGGCCTCCCTAGATAGGTGATTAGTGACTGAGGGGAAGCCATTTTGTCTCTTGCTGTAGGGGAATCTTCAATCTCAATTGGAATTATTGTTGATATTTGTGGCTTCCCTTGTTTGATTCTTGTGCTCTTTCTTGTTTTGAAATATAGTGGGGCTTGCCTCCTTCTTTTCCCTTTTTTCTTGACTAGGGTGCTGAGAGTAGTGAGGGTAGCTGCTGCCTCCCTCTCAGTAACCTCTGGGGACACCCTAGGTGACTACTATTTGTTTTCTTCCTTTCTGTTTCATTGCCTTATTCCTCTCTCTTTTTCCTATCTTCTTCCTCTTGTTGTTCTTCCTCATCTCCATTAGTTTCTTCCTTAGTTTCCTTCTCTGTTCCATCATCATCCTCCTTCTCTTCTCCCTCTTCTTCTTATGCTTCATCATGTTCCTCTGTATCAGTTTCTTCTTCATCCATCTCATCCGTATCTAGCTCTGTATCTTCTTCTTCCTGTTTTGCCTCCTCCTCACTAACAGAGGGACTAACATCATTAGTGAGGGTTTCTATGTAATCCTCTGTTGGCAAGTCTCTGAATACTAACCATGTTATAGGGATTCTGAGGTTTTGGAGGGCATTCTTAATGAGGATCCTCATCAACCCATGGTCAGCCAATTGTTGGGAATTCCCTTCCTTTACTTTGTTTTTTGAGTCTATGAGTGATTGCATAAAGAAATAGGGTATGACGAGTCTTTGGTGCACTGGTGTTTCTACCCCAAATCTTAATTCTTCAAGGATCCTAAAATGCTAACCATAAGAAGCACTATATCTACCCTCACATGAGATATATTTGATGAGTTGGTAGCCTACCTCACTCCATGGGTATGGCATATTGTCCCTCCTTACTCCATTTTTTTCCTCTGTGGGTTCTTCACCTTTAAAAAAAAAAATCTTTTTTTCCACCTGACTATCTCCTTTGTCTTCTTTTCTCCATGGAATTCCTAGGGGAAGTGTGGTGACCCTACTGATGAGCTCTCGAGTGATATCTATAGTGAGGCCTCTAACTAAAACATTGGCATGGATTCTGCTGTGTGGAATGAGGGAATGAGCAAATTCTTGAGCCACCTCATCATCATACCTTATGAATTTTTCGAAAAACCCCATCCAATTATGTCATGTAAAGATTTCAAGCACTTGGGTGTGTTGTTGTATCCGCACAGTGTTTGTGGGTTCTCTTCTATTAAGCCCTCCTATCATCTTGCTTGTGAGGCTTGAGGAGAAAATGAGAGGGTTGACACAAAAATTTTATATTCAAGAGGAAAACAAAGTTTTCTATGTATGTAATTCAACTGCAACAATTGCTAAATTCACTAGATTTTAGATATTTCTAGTTCATTTTCTTGTAAACGGGGATGGATTTTTATAGCCTACCTCTTTAGAATGGTGGCAGTGGACAATTCTCGTTATCCCCTCTTGAAATCTTCTCTACTTATCTTGTAGACTGCCTCTGTGTATCCTGTAGATGGATCCTATAGACTGTATCCTGTAGACTCTTCCTGTAGGTTTTCTTATGCATGCTCCTATAGAAATTCTCTTGCAGAATGATGGATCTTTGCTTCTAGTGGGTGGCCAGAGTTATGAAAGCGACTTGAGTGAGGCATTTTCTAGGAGGTGAAATGCATGAATGCATGCAAATGATGTTTTATTTCCTTTTATGGTGTTTCAGGGTGAGGTGGTGTGCTAGCAGCAGAGGTACGTTGCCATTTTTAGACCATCGGTCCCCACTATCACTCATCATTTCCCACTCCTCGTAATTAGCTCTCACCTCATAGATCTGTAGTTAACCACTTCTTGTCCTGCTCCTCCTCTGTCCTTGAGTTGATTGCAGCCACATGTGAGAGGACACCCAATTTTGCATGTGATGACTAAATGAAGGTGGCCAAGTTAACTGACCACCTTTTCACTTATAAACCATCTATCTCATAAATTTTACGACTTCTGATTAAATGATGCATATGAGTGAGTGAGCGGGATACTTACCTATGGTTTTGATGCCATGTTGTAGTTGTCAAAGATCAAAGGTGTTGCGTTGTTTATTTTCTATATGGTTATTCTTCTTCCTCCTCTTGTTGTCTGTTGATGGTTTCTTGGCTTCTACAAGTTTTTCTGACTGAAGACTTGATGTTGCTACTGCTGTGGAGCTCCTGGATCATCCTAGTGAATACTTGTAGCTAATGATTAACATTTTTTGGGATAGGATGGTACAAGATTTCCTGTAGCGGCTTCCCCCTCCAAATTCCTTAATCATATCATTGGTTGTGGCTGTGAGGATGGTGCAATGAATGGAAAAAGGGAGAATGATTATGTGTGGAGCAAGGAACATTTAGGTAATGCTCTTACTCTCCTTTGTTTTTCTCTTTTTTTTTTCTTTTTTCTTTTTTCATAACTTGTAGAAACTGATATCTTTTTGTTTTGAATGGTGAGTGCAGGGATGATGATAATGGATGAGGTGAGGTGTTAGATCATGTATAGGATGAAGTTTAGGAACCTAAAAAACCTACCATGTTCCCTCAAATTTCTTCCTGTAGGTTTTCTGTGCCACAGTAATTCGTACAGGATCATCCTGTAGGTTCTCATGGGGTCCTATAGGAATACAGCAGATCCTGTAGGAATACAGCGGATCCTGTAGAAAACATAGTCTTCACATAAATTGAAGCAATGGAGTGGAAAAATGGTAGAAATGATGGGGGACTGCATGATAGGGAGTGGAGGAGATGGATATGTGTGAGTAAGGGTTCCCTTTGGATCCTATTTTTTCTCCCTGACTGATTTTCTTGCCCACCTACAAATAACAATTATATCTTTCTATCTCTCTCTTTTTTCTTTTTTTTGGCAAAACACCTAGGCAGCCTTAGAGATGTTTTCACCCTAGATGTTTGCCCTGTCCACCTCAAGGAAGGTTTTTATCCAGGGATATTCTTATTCTTATTTTTTTTCTTTTCATCATTGGGCCACCTCACAAGGTTTTCAACCCAAAGCTGGGACTTGGGCGCCTCATTGAGGTTCTCAGCTGAGTCCTTATTCTTTTTATTTTTCAGTGACCTGATGAGGGAGGAGCTGGAACTTGTTCTACCATCATCACTATTTTATTGATATTGTCAATGAAATATTGCTTTGATAAAGGCCTCTTGTACATTTTCAATCAGTGTCCATTGACAAGCAACGAAATGGCTTCTTCATCTATAGTCCTGATTTGCACTGAACCATTATCATGGAATCTCTCCACCACATAAGGTCTGAGCCATCTTGTCCTTATCTTGATCTTGAAGTCTTTATACCTAGAATCATATAACAGTGCCCAATTGCCCTCTTGAAATTGCTTCTCCTTAATATGTTTATCATGCCAGATCTTCCTCTGAAGCTGAACTATGTTTTTATGTAAGAGGCCCTACATTCTGAATTCACCCAAGCCATTCAATTGGAACAATCTTTCTTTCTATGAATGACTGAGATCCAAATCTAATTGGGCTGCCATCCTCAATGTGTTATATTAAAACTCAATGGATATCAAAGCATTTTTCCCATAGACAAGCTCATAGGGTGTAAATCCAGTGGTGGTCTTCCAAGTGGTATTATAGGCCCAGGTGGCCTAAACTAGTCTCTCTTCCCAATCCTTCGAGTTGCTACTCACTATCTTGGTTAAGATTCCCTTCAGTGCCCTATTGATAACCTCCACTTGCCCATTATCTTGTGGATGATAGGGATTGGAGGTCCTATGCTTGATTTTATGATGGCTGAGCAGCTCTTCAATCATGTTTGAGGTAAACTAGCTGCCTTGGTCTGTGACTAGCTCTCTAGGGTACCTAAATTTATATAATACATTCTCCCTTAAGAACTCATCCACCTTCTCTTCTGTTGCTACCTCAATTTCCTTGGTTTCAGCCCACATAGTCAAATAATCAGTGCACACAATAATGTATTGTTTTTGCTTTGAAGGAGGGTTGATAGGCCCAATGAAGTCCATGCCCCACTTGTCAAATGTCTCAAAAGTCACTTAAGGTTGTAGGGGCATTTCATCTCTTGGAGTAGGCTTTCCCATCCTCTGGCACTGATCATATTGACTAGTGTACATTTTCACATCCTGATGAAGAGTGGGCCAATAGTAGTCTGCTTGTAACACTTTGAATGTTGTTCTCTTGGCTGCAAAGTGACCTCCACAAGGCCCATCATGATAGGTCCGAGGGATGTTAAAAAAATCTCTTCCCTTACACACCCTCCCAAGATTTGATCCGGACCAAGTTTGAAAATATTGCCCCCAATCCAGGTGAAGGCGGTGATTTTCCTAACTATCTTGCTCTTTTCCTTGGAGGGCAAGTTTGGTGGGAACTGTCCTAATACCAAATAGTTTTCTATATCAGCAAACCATGGAGAGAAAACTGAAATAGCAACAAAGTGCTCGTCTGGTAATTGTTCATCCACCATTCCTTCTTCACCTTTAGGCAAACTAACCCTAGATAAAAAGGCTGCAACAACATTTTCTTTACTAGGCTTATCAACAATAGTTAGATCAAACTACTGTAATAAAAGCAACCGCCTTATAATTCGAGCATTCACATCTGGTTTGTTCATTAAATATTTGATTGCAGCATGGTCAACATGCACAAATGTTTGATAGCATGCAATGTAATGCCTGCATTTGTTTAATGAATGCACAACAACTAGGAGTTCCTTTTTGGTCACTGTATAATTTATCTCATCCTTTGACAAGTTCTTACTGATAAAATAGATGGCATGGGGCAATTTCTCCTCTACCTGGCCTAAGGCTACTCCTATGGCTTTGTATGGGGAATCAGCATGAATATGAAAAGGGAGGGCCCAGTTTGGGCCTCGAAGAATTGGTGCAGTGGTTAACTTACCCTTTAGAATGTCTAAGGCCTCTTGACAACCTTTTGACCATCTAAACTCAGAATATTTGGCCAACAACCCAAATAAGGGAGAGGCCAACTTGCTAAAGTCCTTTATGAACCTTCGGTAGTATCTAGCTAACCCCAAGAAACTCCTAACATGTCTCTGCTTTTGCGGAGTTGGGACCTTTTGGATGACTGCTATTTTGTTCAACTCCACCTGCAGTCCTTGTTGAGATATTGAATGACCTAGCATGGTCCCTTCAGTAATTAAGATTTCACATTTTTCAGGACTAAGGGACAGGTTCATTTCAATGCATTTGTGCAATACTTTTGCTAGCTTAGTCAAGGCCTCTTAAAAATCACAGCCATAATGTGTAAAATCATCCATATAAATTTCTACCGCATCATGTACTAATTCAATGAAAATACTCAAGACTCCTCTCTAGAAAGTGATAGGAGAATTGCATAGGCCAAAAGGAAGGACCCTGTAGGAAAAAGTGTCCCAAGGACAGGTGAATCTGGTCTTATCCTAGTCTTTTGGGTAGATTTGGATTTGGTTGTACCCACTGAATCTATCTAGGAAAGGAAAAAACATTTTCCCTGCCAAGCCATCTAGCACTTGGTCAATGCAGGGTAGGGGAAAATGATCCTTATTTGTGGCTTTGTTGAATTCCACTTAATCAACAAAAATCCTCCACTTACCATTTTTCTTGGGAACTAACACTAAAGGAGAGACCCACTCACTACCGAAGATAGGGTAAATGAATCCTACATCTAACAATTTTTGTAATTCTTCTTTGATTATATCTTTAAGCGTTGGATTCAACCTCCTTTGTGGTTTCCAAACTGGCTTGCAACCTTCTTTGATGTATATGTGGTGAGTACAAACTGACGGGTGTACTCCCTTCATTTTCTTGTAACTCCAAGTGAAGGCTTCTAGGCTTTCTTTTAACATGTTGCATAGCTTTTCATCTTCGAGTGCATAAAGAGGTAGATTAATTTTCAAGGTCTTCTCTGTGCTGAATTCTATGGTTTTGACATGGATTCGGTTAGAATCAGCCAAGCATAAGTCAATTGGATGATTGTTTTGGGTTTCCCTTACTTCGTCTTCTAATGTTAATGAACTAGGAGTTGGAGTTTGGAGCAGGTGTTAAATTAAGTCATCCTCATCTTGTTGTCCTCCTCTTATGGTTACTTCCAAAGCATAAAGTTGGGTGGAATAAACATCATCTTCTTCCTCCTCCTCCAACCATAAAGGTAAATCATGCTCTAGAGAAGGTTGATCAGGAGGGTATAGGACTAACTATTTGGACATACGCCCATTCTTGATGGTCATTTTCACAGCTATGCAGCTAATGTAAGCATCGGTTGTGGCCAACCATGGCCTACCAAGGATGAGAGGATAACCTGTAAGTTTACTCTTAGGCTGGAGAACTAGAAAATCTGCAGGGTACTCCTGAGAGTCAATGGAGACCATCACATCCTCCACAATTCCCTCAAGGGTGACTATGGAATGGTATGCAAGTTGTAGAACTGTTGTGGTCTTCCTCAACGACCCTTGGAGGTTGAGATTTATCATAGTGTCCTTGGTCATCACATTAATGGCAGCCCCAAGATCAATCAGAGTGTGTGGGACAATGGTGCCATTGATGTGCACATCTACTATAGGGCTTCTAGGGTCCAAATATTTCGAACAAATTACCTGCCCTAGCTTTAAGTCAAACAGGTGTTGAGGGAATAAGTCCCCTAGGGAATTGGGTTAGAACCCTAACAGAGATGGAGTAATCTACAACAATAAACAAGCATTCAACTCAGGAAACATGCTTAAATAAACAAACTATGTGAGGATGAACATACCTGAATGTCCTTCATTTGGGTAGTCCCAGCCAGGGTTCAAACCCTCTGCAACTCCTGGTGATATTAGAACCTGTAAATCAACCAATTTGAATACACATAGCAGCATATAGATAAAGCATTTTAGTGAAATCAACTTTATATCATATAAGTAAATGGTTAGTTATACATCAAAATAGCCATTCATACATAGACCATAACAATAACATCTGATGCATAAATAAAGTCGATATCAAGAACAAGACAACGTTTCTTTTTATTGTAGAAAACTATAATAAAAATGGAAAGAGTTCACCTGAGTCTTCCTGTTCCAACTCGAAGAGGAACCATCCTCCAAGTCCGTCCAGTCCCAGTCTTCAACAGCCTCCTTCCATAACCAATACCATGATATCTCAAGCAAGTCGGAGAATATCAACACTCAAGGAAACAAGGGTTTCCTAAACTTGGGGAAGTGCTTGAAGCACAAGGATACTTCAGACTTGATTAGGGGATAATCTTAGTATAATAATTCTATCATTTATCTCCTCCTTAAGGCCTTCCCATAGCAGTATTTTTATACTTCACCCAATTAGTTTTTGGTTGGGAAACAGTTGGGAATAGTTGGGCCACGGGCACTAGGAGGTAATCAACAGGTAAAACCTGTGAACTCCACCCATAGTTAAGGAGATTTAATTTTTTTTAAGTGTTTTAACACATATACGCAGGTTAGGTTTTGACTGACTGGCGTGTACACAATTTTAACATAGGGCAAAGTAGCGTACAGGGTGTAAAACATTGTTTTTAAAATATTTGGACCAAGTCTGGAAGGTGGGGTTGCCCTCGGCCATAAACAACGCATCACAAATACCAAGGGTGATATCTGGAGCTATAACAGATGCCCCCTAATATATGCAGTCAGAGGGGGTACATGATGGCTGAAATGTATTAAGTATACGGAAAGGAAACCTGTCAAAAACTGAGAAGGACTTCACTAGATCTCAGCCTGCCAACATAGCAAAAGAAGATCAGAAAGAAACAACTGACTGAGGCAGGCATACCCATGCTTAGAGAAAGTAAAGAATGTCTGCATATCAAGTTCAAGTTGATCCACTATGTATACAAGTATAAACAACTGAAAGTACACAATGGATCACCTGATCGTGATCGAACAAGTACATGTCTAAATATCACATATAGGAAGATGATAAATGAAGCTAAAGGAAAAAGATAATGAGTGATGTCAAAAACTAATCCCAATAGTACCAAATGAACATAATAGAATAAGATCACAACTTGAATGCCAACATATAGGATGTCACTATGAAGCACTACAACATATAATGTGGAAGGTGTCAACTAGCAGCAATAGGAGCAACTGACAAGTGAACCAAAGAATGCTGATGCAATCCAAGGTCTTCACCAACCACCGTGGTACATTTCTACGCAATGGGAATAAATGATCTGAAGTCGACCATGTGAGAAATTTTTGGATGTATACTGTTAACAAACACGGGACTACTCACCAATAATGAAAATGAGAGTCAAGGTACCCAATACAATCTAACAAGTGTGAATGAATGAGTTGAAGCTAAAGAAATGGAAGAATCTATGAATCAGGGGGTAATGATGGTTTCCCATTTTAGATAGCTAAGGATCTAATGCTTATGACTAAAAACCCTAAGGTACTACCAAAGGGACTCTAGATCTTTGCCCCAGAGTAATGAGTCGAAGTCGATAGGGAAAAATCCACTAGAAGGAAGGCATTAAGGCATCCTTCATTAATCTAGTGCAAGTGTAACTTGTAGGACAATAATGTACAAGGAATTGGATGAGAAACAATGTAGTAACCCGACCAAAGCACGTTTAGATGTACATAATATGTAGCTAGTGCATGATAGAAACCCTCTGAACCAACCAATAATGAAAGCTAACACAGAGGTAAGGAATCCACCAATAGGGTCAGATGGAAATGAAGGCACTGCACGAATCCCAATGTGTGATAATGAAAGCTGATGTCGAACACAAGGGAAACCACTCAATCAAATACCCATGATATTGATCGATGTTGAGCACAAGGTGACCTATCAATAATGAAAATAGGGCTAGCGTGCAGCTCTAAGCCTGTCCTTAGAGAAATATGTTGTCGTTAGTAAGGACAAGACCCGCCAACAAGAATTCAATGGAGGCCTTCTCAAACTAGCATGAGTAAAGGACCAATATAACTAATGTGATGACAAACAAGATACTGACATCCAAGGATGGCCGACTGGAAAATAGGTCAAGGGACACCACAGAGAGGCTGAATCAGGCTTACTTCCCTTGAAAAAAGCATCACTCAATGATGACTATGTGGTAGCATATGATAACTCTGTATAAGTTCGTCATGCAGGAGGCACGAACGAACTATCCATATGATTGGAAGAGATAACCAATTGGAGTAGAATTGACTCAACAACAAGGTTAAGGCGTACCTAAGCCAAAATAAATCCCTCCCAAATGGAGGAGAGACTTTCTTTTAAGTGCTTTGTTCAAGTGCGACACAACTGACTCTAGCTACCAACAATATATGGAAATGTTGTCTAGTTCCCGCTCTTTCGGGAATATATAAGTTTTCTGTCTTTTTCTTTAAGATGGAAAAAGAATAAAAGAATGCTATAGTACAGTGGAAAGAACGAGTGCCAGTGAGATAGATGATCTAGTTCCTAGGATGGCAACATTCCTATGCTCAATGTAGGCAGGCGAAGCTAGTCAAGGACACTAAAAGGGATGTTCTTTCCATGGGTATGAGGGTGTGTTAAGTTGCAAAAGCTAAGGGATTGCAAGTTTGGGTTTGCAGATGGCATGGTCAAAAAGTGGCTTAAACACGAGTCGAAGTGAAGTCGACTCAAGGCCAAAAGGTGAAAATGGTCAAAATGCAATGCAATGGTACAACTTAACACAAAGGAGCCTCTAAGGTATAAAGCCAGAACAAAGTGAATAAGAAAAGAGAAATGAGTCTTCAACGCACAAGTCATGGTGGGACTAAAGAGAACTCCCGAGCCTACTCAATAAAACAACGTGGGCAACCAATGTCAGTGAGGTGCTAACTACAATGCCCATGTAAAGGATGGCTCTACCATCGTGTCATGATTTAAAAATATGTGCGTGAACATGGTTTAATAACCATAACACGGTGGGGTCAACCCTATGGCAAGTGTATCGACAAATGGAGGTTAATATGCAAAATGCAATGGAAAAGCAGTTTCCCTAACCTATATGACAGTGAGTAAATGATACCTGAAATGACGGGTCAACAGTCATGGAAATGATGTGAAATTTCCAAAGAAACATCCAAAATGTCCTGAAAAAACAACCTATTCCCGTAAATCCAAGCTCACAAGTTAAAAGAATCATGAGACGAAAAAAATCAAGTTTTGAAAAAATTTGACATTTTCAAAGCTATAAAATGACCTTTTGACTCACCATTTGTACCATTTGTGTTGAGAGCAAAAGTTGTGGAGAAAAAAGAGCAAAAATTCCCCTCGAATAATTGGACAATTCAAATTGGATCAAAATCATTAGGTAACCCCCAATTCAAGCTTGCATTACTTTATGATTGCTTTTAGAAATTTTTATTGAGGTTTGACCATAGGAATTTATGTTAAAAATTTCAACGCGGAATATACAAGGGTTGGATATTATAGACCCACGCATATGAAGGCCCTACATGCAACAGTGTGTGAAAGGGACCCACGTATACGTGGTTTGAAATTTCAACACAAAAATCTTATGGTTGAAACTTAATTTTCTTTCAGGATGACAATCACATGGAGAGAGAGGGACCATACTACCATTGATAATGAAGTTATGAATGATTAACATGCCTTAGATGCATTGAGGGGATGTATCTTATTGAAAATTTTCAAAATGCCCAATATGAAGGCCAACACCCATGTGCTTGAAATGTTAATCCACTATTGGAGTATCAAATATGATGCATTTATGATTGATCAAATGCCTTTAACGATAGACGTAGAGGATATCTACTTTATCATTGGTCTCTCTTGGAGAGGAAAGGTTGTACATTCAACTAGCCAGACACGGGGAAGTCTTTTAGTGGAAGACTATGTACATATATACTGTCTTGGGCATCCGAAAAAAATTGGAAGCCAGATTCCAATAAAACATGTGGAGAGCTTGTCCCTGAGGATCTTACTATTCACCATAACCAGGATAAACATATCAGCCTCATTGCTCCAAGTGCCACTAGTATCCGTGAGCTTGGCCATGGGTGTCTCACTACTGTTTTTGATTGGTGTACACCTCTTCTTCCCAATATGAAGAGCCAGTTGTCCTCCATTCAGAAAGGACAGACCAAAAATTTCAGATATGGGACCATTTTGTGCTCGTTTTTCTCCGAGAAGGTTCCTGGGCTACGTCCCAGAGTATCCGTTCCTATGAGTAGCCCCTGAGATCCTCGAATGGGTAGATGGGTAGAATTGATGAAACGCCTTGGAGGTAGGGATGTGCTGAGGACTGCTTTTGATGATGAGTTCTTCTCCTAGTGGGAACAATAAATCATTACTCTGGATGACTATCCCTATGCTCGCATGGATTTTAGAGGAGATCCAGATTTAGTGCTACCACCAAACACAACATGGGGAGAGATAGGTAACCATTTTTTAAGTTTTTATCAATTTTTAATATTTTTTATGTTTTTTAAATATGAAAATGAACTTATAAATATTTTTGATGGGATTAAAATACTAACATAATGATCATGTTCCAGATGTGGGTCCAATATGACCAGACGGATTTCCATGGCATAGGCATCACGAAAGAGGTGTCGAAGAGGTGGCTCCTGAGACAAAGAGGGTCTTATACGTAGTCCAAAGAAAATTGGTGAGATTGACTAACCTGGTACTGATGGTGGCCATAGAAGAACTACCTGAGGACATGCAACGCCGCGTGGTAGGAGTACCACGAGACCGGGTTCACATTCTTCAATGTGTGGCCAACACAATAGTCACCTTCTTAGCCGCTCACCCTAGGCCAGGTCATAGATAGTCTGGACATGATTATGGGCATTTAGTCCCAATTTTGTATATTATTTTTGAAACAATTTATGTACACACGAGCAGTTTTATGATATATATGTACAATTCCATATTTTTTATGTTTGTTTTTATCCTGATGAATGAATGATATGCCAATCTAATGCTTGATTAGCGATAGAATCCGTTAATGAATTTTCAGATCGTGGAATGTGAAAATAAGTAATAAAAACAAATGATCGTTGCAACATCCTCATTGTCAAAAATTGGTGATATAAATAAGGATCCCGAACCCGATAAATGTTATTCAATTGTGACACTACCAGCTGTGAGTCAAGATACACTACCAACGAATCAATTCCATAAGAAATAGCTTCGGATAGTAAATTAATGATGGTGGTATATTCGGCAATATTATTTGACGTAGAACCAATACATACTCCCCTTGACACCATCAACTGACCAGATGGATAATAAATCACCCAAACTGTGGAAGCAAGATTCCAAGTTTGCCAACTAGCACCATCGGTGAATCCAAAATACACCAAGTCATCCATCAACATCTGCCAATTTAGATCAAAAAGTGTCAATATAAAAAAAAAAATCCCAATAAAATATGTAAAAAAATACAAAATATACAAAGAATCCATTGCTCAGTTGTAACCTACGCAAAGTACTTATTGGGGTAGAGCCCATTTCGGGGCTTCGCCAACTTGTACCCTTCAAAATCGACTAATTCATTAGCCCCTTTTCCTAAAACGCATTTCACTATAATGGGACCATACCACATAGACTTGAATTTACCTACCCCCAAGGCATCTTCATCTTGGTCATAGACCAAGACAAGGTCGCCTTCAGAAAAGACTCAAGGATAGATAACTTTATCATACTAAGTTTTAACCCTTTTCTTATGAGCCTCATTGATTATGGTGGCATCTCGACGCTTCTCGTCGAGATGTTCCAAATGAAGGAAGTGTTGTTTGAGACTAGAGGTCTCTAGAAGGAGCTCAATAGCTAGCTTAAGGGATGGGATTTCACACTCAACAGGAAAAATAGATTTGAGTCCATAAACTAACTAAAAGGGTGTAAAATTGGTGTCAGTCTTTACCGAGTTTCGGTATGCCCAGAGAGTCGGATACAACATGAGATGCCAATTAGAGCGATTTTTGTCAATTGTCATTTGAAGGATCACCTTGAGGGACTTATTCATGGCTTCGACTTGCCCATTGGCCTAAGGATTATATAGAGATGAATGCTCTTACCAGAAGCCCAACTTAAGAGCCAATTCAGACATTAGTTGGTTCTGGAAGTGACTGCCATGATCAGTGACAATCTCTCTCAGGATACCAAAATGCGAAATAATCTGATTGAAGAGGAACAATGCCACTGTCTCCTTATCATTTTTATAAGTAGGCATGGCCTCAGCCCACTTCGTAAAGTAGTCTACGGCCACTATAATTTACTTGTGATTCACCGTTGAAGGCAAATTACAAGTATTAAAGTCAATACCCCACTTTTTAAAAGGACCGACAATGATAACAGGGAAAATAGGAGCTCGATGCATGCACATCTTCCGAGTACAGACTTGACAAGGGTGGCAACGTTTGATTGCTTCAATACAATCTTTGAAAATCAAAGGCCAAAAATAGCTGGCACGCAAGATTTTTTGGGCTGTTGCAAGCACAGATAGATGACCACCACAAGCTCCACTATGGAAATCATTAAGAACAAACTCTAATTCCTCTAAGGTTAAACACCTCCTAAGGATTGAATCAACCCCTCGGCGATTTAATGTATCACCAATGATGACATAGTTCTTAGGCAGGTGACGTAATTTCCGATGTTAATCCTTGGAGGAAGCAGGAGGGAACTTCAAAGTCTGGAGATAGATTATGATATCTCCATACCAGGGATCTTATGAAGAGATGAGGAATAGATGTTCATCTAGCGAACTTTCCTCATAAACTATATCTTCTCCGTAAGGCAGCTCAAAAATTAATTTTGCAAAAACCAATGATTTCTTAGACTTGGTTAACAAGAACTCAAGATCGAATTCTTGTAAAATAACAATCCATCAATTGTATTTGCCCCTAATCACTCACCTACTGAGGACAAACTGGAAAGGATTGACCACCGCTAAGAAAAATGCTTTTTGTAGAAGAATATAATGACGAAGACATTGGACAGCATGGACAGCTGCCAAGGCCAATTTCTCAACTGGAGAATAGCGTAGTTCAAGACCTATCGAGCCTCGACTCAAGTAGTAAATCACATGCTCTGTGAGAGCATCATCTTCCTAAACCAAAACCATACCTATGGTTTATTCTGCAGCTACATGATATAAAAGGAAATCCCTATCGTAATCTAGTGGACTCAAAAGCGGGGCAGAGATTAACGCCTGCTTCAAAGCATAAAAAGATCATTGCACATAGTCGTCCCATAAAAGTGGAACTCCTTTCGTCAACAAATGCATAAATCCTTTATGTTGGGTCCCTATAATACTAGTGATTACCCCATTACTATTGTAGTTATACCCCTTATTAATATTTTTGTGCCC